>JAUMJJ010001139.1:0-131400 GCA_033556795.1 Tapera naevia | reverse complement strand
AGTTTGGGGGGGAAACCCGATTTTGGGGCAAATGAATCCAGTTTGGGGGAAAAGAAAACTATTTTGGGAAAATGAACCCAGTAATTGAGTAAAAACCCCGGATTTGGGGAAAATGGACTCAGTTTGGAAGGGGAAAACCTCATTTGTGTGAAAATGCACCCAGTTTTGCGGGGGGGGGGGAAACGATTTTGGGAAAAATGTACCCAATTTGGTGGAAAAAACGAGATTTTGGGGAAAATGAACCCAGTTTTGGGGGGAAAAAACCCGATTTGGAGAAAATGAACCCAGTTTGGGGGGGAAATACATATTTAGGGGCAAATGATTCCAATTTGGGGGGAAAAAACCCCGATTATTGGGAAAATGACCCAGTTTGGGGGAAAAAGCCAAATTTAGAGGAGAATAACCCCAGTTTTCGTGGGAAAAACCCGATTTGAGGTAAAATGAACTCAGTTTGGGGGAAAAAAAACGATTTTGGGGAAAATGAATTCAGATTTGTGATGAAAACCCTGATTTTACGAGAAATGAACAAAGTTTGCAGGGAAAACCCCGATTTTGGGGAAAATGAACAAAGTTTGGGGGGAAAAATCGGGATTTTGGGGAAAATGAACACTGTTTGGGGGGAAAAATATTTTGGGGAAAACGAACCATTTTAGGGGAAAACCCTGATTTAGGGGAAAATGAACCAGTTCTGGGGAAAACCCCGATTTTAGGGGAAATGAACCCAGTTTGGGGGGAAAAACCCAATTTTGCGGAAAATGAATCCAGTTTGGGGAAGAAATCTGATTTTGGGAAAATGACCCCAGTTTGGGGAAATATACGATTTTGGGGAAAATGAACCCAGTTTGGAGGGAAAACGCATATTTTAGGGTAAATGAACCCAGTTTGGGGGAAAAACCCAATTTTAGGGGAAATGAATCAAGTTTAGGGGGGAAAACCCTGTTTGAGTAAATGAACCCAGTTTGGGGGAAAAAAACCCGATTTTGGGCAAAATGAACCCAGTACTTGGGGAAAAAATGGGATTTTGAGAAATGAACCCAGTTTGGTGGAAAAAAAAACGATTTGGGGCAAAATGCACCCATTTTTGGGGATAAAACGATTAAGGGGAAAATGAACCCAGTTTGGTGGAAAAAAAGGGATTTTGGAGAAAATGAACCCAGTTTGGTAGGAAAACCCCAAATTTAGAGGAGAATAACCCAGTTTTCGCGGGAAAAACCCGTTTGAGGTAAAATGACCCCAGTTTGGGGGAAAAAAAACCCGATTTTGGAGAAAATGAACTCAGTTTTGGGGGAAAACCCGATTCTGGGGCAAATGAATGCAGTTTGGGGGGGTTAAAAACCCGATTATTGGGAAAATTAACCCAGTTTGGGGGGAAAATCGGGATTTTGGGGAAAATGACCCCAGTTTTCGTGGGAAAAACCAATTTGAGGTAAATTGAACAAATTTGGGGGGGGGGAACCCGATTTGAGGGAAATGAACTCAGTTTGGGGAAAAAAAAAGATTTTGGGGAAAATGAACCCAATTTTGAGGGAAAAAAAACTCTATTTTGGGGAAAATGAACCCAGTTTGTGACGAAAACCCTGATTTAAGGAGAAATGAACAAAGTTTGGAGGTAAAAAAGCGATTTTGGGGAAAATGAACACTGTTTGGGGGAAAAAAATATTTTGGGGAAAACGAACCATTTTAGGGGAAAACCCTGATTTAGGGGAAAATGAACCAAGTTTGGGGGGGGGGGGAAGATTTGGGGGAAATTGAACCCAGTAATTGAGTAAAAAACCCGGATTTTGGGGAAAATGGACTCAGTTTGGAAGGGGAAAACCTGATTTGTGTGAAAATGCACCCAGTTTTGCGGGGAGGGGACACGATTTTGGGAAAATGAACCCAATTTGGTGGAAAAAACGGGATTTTGGGAAAATGAACCCAGTTTTGGGGGAAAAAAACCCGATTTTGGAGAAATGAACCCAGTTTTGGGGGAAATACATATTTAGGGGCAAATGATTCCAGTTTGGGGGGAAAAAAACCCGATTATTGGGAAAATGAACCCAGTTTGCGGGAAAAAGCCAAATTTAGAGGAGAATAACCCCAGTTTTCATGGGAAAAACCCGATTTGAAGTAAAATGAACCCAGTTTGGGGGGGGGGGACGGACCCAGATTTGAGGGAAAATGAACTCAGTTTAGGGAAAAAAACGATTTGGGGAAAATGAACCCAGTTTTGGGGATAAAACGCTATTTTGGGGAAAATGAACCCAGTTTGGATGAAAAATCTGATTTTACGAGAAATGAACAAAGTTTGGAAGGAAAAACCGATTTTGGGGAAAATGACCCCAGTTTTGGGGGGGGGGACCCAGTTTTGGGGAAAATAAACCCAGTTTGGGGGGAAAAAGGATTTTGGGGAAAATGAACCCAGTTTGGGAGGAAAACCCCAAATTTAGAGGAGAATAACCCCAGTTTTCGAGGGAAAAACCCGTTTTGACGTAAAATGACCCCAGTTTGGGGAAAAAAACCCGATTTTGGAGAAAATGAACTCAGTTTTGGGGGAAAACCCGATTCTGGGGCAAATGAATGCAATTTGGGGGGGGTAAAAACCCGATTATTGGGAAAATTAACCCAGTTTGGGGGGAAAATCGGGATTTTGGGGAAAATGACCCCAGTTTTCGTGGGAAAAACCAATTTGAGGTAAATTGAACAAATTTGGGGGGGGGGAACCCGATTTGAGGGAAAATGAACTCAGTTTGGGGAAAAAAAAGATTTTGGGGAAAATGAACCCAGTTTGGGATGAAAACTCTGATTTACGAGAAATGAACAAAGTTTGGAAGGAAAAACCCGATTTTGGGGAATATGACCCCAGTTTGGGGGGGGGGGGGACCCAGTTTTGGGGAAAATAAACCCAGTTTGGGGGGAAAAAAGGATTTTGGGAAAATGAATACAGTTTGGGAAAACCCCAATTTAGGGGAAATGAACCAGTTTGGGGGGAAAAATCGATATGAGGGAAAATGAACCCAGTTTGGAATGAAAACCCCGATTTCAGGAAATGAAACAAGTTTGGGGGGAAAAACCCGATTTTGGGAAAAATGAACCCTTTTTGGGAGGGAAAACCCGTTTTTGAGGAAAATGAACCCAGTTGTGGGGGAAAAAAAAACTATTTGGTGAAAATGAACCCAGTTTGGGGGGGGGGAACAGATTTTGGGCAAATGATTCCAGTTTGGGGGGGAAAAACCTGATTATTGGGAAAATGACCCCAGTTTGGGGGGAAAAGCCAAATTTAAGGAGAAAAACCCCAGTTTCGTGGGAAAAACCCGATTTGAGGTAAAATGAACCCAGTTTAGGGGGGGAGGGAACCCAGTTTTGGGGAAAATGAACCCAGTTTGGGGGTGGGGGGAACCCAGTTTGGGGAAAAAATTGGGATTTTGTGGAAAATGAACGCAGTTTGAGGGGGAAAACCCCTATTTTGGAGAAAATGAACCCAGTTTTGAGGGAAAACCCCAAATTTAGAGGAGAATAACCCAGTTTCAGGGGGGCAAAAAATAGATTTGAGGTAAAATGAACCCTGTTTGGAGGGAAAAACCCGATTTGAGGGAAAATGAACTCAGTTTGGGGAAAAACCCCTGATTTTGGGGAAAATGAACCCAGTTTGGTGGATTAATTGGGATTTTGGGGAAAATGAACCCAGTTTTTGGGGAAAAAAAAACGATTTTGGAGAAAATGAACCCAGTTTGGGGGGGAAACCCAATTTTGGGGCAAATGAATCAGTTTGGGGGGAAAAAAACCCCGATTATTGGGAAAATGAACCCACTTTGGGGGAAAACCTCAAATTTAGAGGAGAATAACCCCAGTTTCTGTGGGAAAAAAACCGATTTGAGGTAAAATGAACCCAGTTTTTGGGGGGGACCGAGTTTTGGGGAAAATGAACCCAGTTTTGGCGGGAAAACACAATTTGGAGAAAATGAATCCAGTTTGGGGGAAAAACCCGATTTGAGGTAAAATGAACCCAGTTTGGGGGGGAAACCCGATTTTGGGGCAAATGAATCCAGTTTGGGGGAAAAGAAAACTATTTTGGGGAAAATGAACCCAGTAATTGAGTAAAAACCCCGGATTTGGGGGAAAATGGACTCAGTTTGGAAGGGGAAAACCTGATTTGTGTGAAAATGCACCCAGTTTTGCGGGGGGGGGGAAACGATTTTGGGGAAAATGAACCCAATTTGGTGAAAAAACGAGATTTTGGGGAAAATGAACCCAGTTTTGGGGGAAAAAAACCCGATTTTGGAGAAAATGAACCCAGTTTGGGGGGGAAATACATATTTAGGGGCAAATGATTCCAATTTGGGGGGAAAAAAACCCGATTATTGGGAAAATGACCCAGTTTGGGGAAAAAGCCAAATTTAGAGGAGAATAACCCCAGTTTTCGTGGGAAAAACCCGATTTGAGGTAAAATGAACTCAGTTTGGGGGAAAAAAACGATTTTGGGAAAATGAATTCAGATTTGTGATGAAAACCCTGATTTTATGAGAAATGAACAAAGTTTGCAGGGAAAACCCGATTTTGGGGAAAATGAACAAAGTTTGGGGCGAAAAATCGGGATTTTGGGGAAAATGAACCCAGTTTGGGGGGAAAAAAACGATTTTGGGGAAAATGAACCCAGTTCTGGGGAAAACCCCGATTTTAGGGGAAATGAACCCAGTTTTGGGGGGAAAAAACCCAATTTTGCGGAAAATGAATCCAGTTTGGGGGGGAGAAATCTGATTTTGGGGAAAATGACCCCAGTCTGGGGGGGGGAACCCATTTTGGGGGACAATGACCCAGTTTGGGGGAAATATACGATTTTGGGGAAAATGAACCCAGTTTGGAGGGAAAACGCATATTTTAGGGTAAATGAACCCAGTTTGGGGGAAAAACCCAATTTTAGGGGAAATGAATCAAGTTTAGGGGGGAAAACCCTGTTTGAGTAAATGAACCCAGTTTGGGGGAAAAAAAACCCGATTTTGGGCAAAATGAACCCAGTACTTGGGGAAAAAATGGGATTTTGGAGAAATGAACCCAGTTTGGTGGGAAAAAAAAACGATTTGGGGCAAAATGCACCCATTTTTGGGGGATAAAAACGATTTAGGGGAAATGAACCCAGTTTGGTGGAAAAAAAGGGATTTTGGAGAAATGAACCCAGTTTGGGAGGAAAACCCCAAATTTAGAGGAGAATAACCCCAGTTTTCGCGGGAAAAACCCGTTTTGAGGTAAAATGACCCCAGTTTGGGGAAAAAAAACCCGATTTTGGAGAAAATGAACTCAGTTTTGGGGGAAAACCCGATTCTGGGGCAAATGAATGCAGTTTGGGGGGGTTAAAAACCCGATTATTGGGAAAATTAACCCAGTTTGGGGGGAAAATCGGGATTTTGGGGAAAATTACCCCAGTTTTCGTGGGAAAAACCAAATTTGAGGTAAATTGAACAAATTTGGGGGGGGGAACCCGATTTGAGGGAAAATGAACTCAGTTTGGGGAAAAAAAAAAGATTTTTGGGAAAATGAACCCAATTTTGAGGGAAAAAAACTCTATTTTGGGGAAAATGAACCCAGTTTGCGGGAAAAAGCCACATTTAGAGGAGAATAACCCCAGTTTTCGTGGGAAAAACCCGATTTGAAGTAAAATGAACCCAGTTTGGGGGGGGGGGACGGACCCAGATTTGAGGGAAAATGAACTCAGTTTGGGGGAAAAAAAACGATTTTGGGGAAAATGAACCCAGTTTTGGGGGATAAAAACCCTATTTTGGGGAAAATGAACCCAGTTTGGGATGAAAATTCTGATTTTACGAGAAATGAACAAAGTTTGGAAGGAAAAACCGATTTTGGGGAAAATGACCCCAGTTTTGGGGGGGGGACCCAGTTTTGGGGAAAATAAACCCAGTTTGGGGGGAAAAAAGGATTTTGGGGAAAATGAACCCAGTTTGGGAGGAAAACCCCAAATTTAGAGGAGAATAACCCCAGTTTTCGCGGGAAAAACCCGTTTTGAGGTAAAATGACCCTAGTTTGGGGGAAAAAAAACCGATTTTGGAGAAAATGAACTCAGTTTTGGGGGAAAACCCGATTCTGGGGCAAATGAATGCATTTTGGGGGAGGTAAAAACCCGATTATTGGGAAAATTAACCCAGTTTGGGGGGAAAATCGGGATTTTGGGGAAAATGACCCCAGTTTTCGTGGGAAAAACCAAATTTGTGGTAAATTGAACAAATTTGGGGGGGGGGAACCCGATTTGAGGGAAAATGAACTCAGTTTGGGGAAAAAAAAGATTTTGGGGAAAATGAACCCAATTTTGAGGGAAAAAAACTCTATTTTGGGGAAAATGAACCCAGTTTGTGACGAAAACCCTGATTTAAGGAGAAATGAACAAAGTTTGGAGGTAAAAAAGCGATTTTGGGGAAAATGAACACTGTTTGGGGGGAAAAATATTTTGGGGAAAACGAACCATTTTAGGGGAAAACCCTGATTTAGGGGAAAATGAACCCAGTTCTGGGGAAAACCCCGATTTTAGGGGAAATGAACCCAGTTTGGGGGGAAAAACCCAATTTTGCGGAAAATGAATCCAGTTTGGGGGAAGAAATCTGATTTTGGGGAAAATGACCCCAGTCTGGGGGGGGGGAACCCATTTTGGGGGACAATGACCCCAGTTTGGGGGAAATATACGATTTTGGGGAAAATGAACCCAGTTTGGAGGGAAAACGCATATTTTAGGGTAAATGAACCCAGTTTGGGGGAAAAACCCAATTTTAGGGGAAATGAATCAAGTTTAGGGGGGAAAACCCTGTTTGAGTAAATGAACCCAGTTTGGGGGAAAAAAACCCGATTTTGGGCAAAATGAACCCAGTACTTGGGGAAAAAATGGGATTTTGGAGAAAATGAACCCAGTTTGGTGGGAAAAAAAAAACGATTTGGGGCAAAATGCACCCATTTTTGGGGGATAAAAACGATTAAGGGGAAAATGAACCCAGTTTGGTGGAAAAAAAGGGATTTTGGAGAAAATGAACCCAGTTTGGGAGGAAAACCCCAAATTTAGAGGAGAATAACCCCAGTTTTCGCGGGAAAAACCCGTTTTGAGGTAAAATGACCCCAGTTTGGGGGAAAAAAAACCCGATTTTGGAGAAAATGAACTCAGTTTTGGGGGAAAACCCGATTCTGGGGCAAATGAATGCAGTTTGGGGGGGTTAAAAACCCGATTATTGGGAAAATTAACCCAGTTTGGGGGGAAAATCGGGATTTTGGGGAAAATTACCCCAGTTTTCGTGGGAAAAAACAAATTTGAGGTAAATTGAACAAATTTGGGGGGGGGGAACCCGATTTGAGGGAAAATGAACTCAGTTTGGGGGAAAAAAAAGATTTTTGGGAAAATGAACCCAATTTTGAGGGAAAAAAACTCTATTTTGGGGAAAATGAACCCAGTTTGCGGGAAAAAGCCAAATTTAGAGGAGAATAACCCCAGTTTTCGTGGGAAAAACCCGATTTGAAGTAAAATGAACCCAGTTTGGGGGGGGGGGACGGACCCAGATTTGAGGGAAAATGAACTCAGTTTGGGGGAAAAAAAACGATTTTGGGGAAAATGAACCCAGTTTTGGGGGATAAAAACCCTATTTTGGGGAAAATGAACCCAGTTTGGGATGAAAATTCTGATTTTACGAGAAATGAACAAAGTTTGGAAGGAAAAACCGATTTTGGGGAAAATGACCCCAGTTTTGGGGGGGGGGACCCAGTTTTGGGGAAAATAAACCCAGTTTGGGGGGAAAAAAGGATTTTGGGGAAAATGAACCCAGTTTGGGAGGAAAACCCCAAATTTAGAGGAGAATAACCCCAGTTTTCGCGGGAAAAACCCGTTTTGAGGTAAAATGACCCTAGTTTGGGGGAAAAAAACCCGATTTTGGAGAAAATGAACTCAGTTTTGGGGGAAAACCCGATTCTGGGGCAAATGAATGCATTTTGGGGGAGGTAAAAACCCGATTATTGGGAAAATTAACCCAGTTTGGGGGGAAAATCGGGATTTTGGGGAAAATGACCCCAGTTTTCGTGGGAAAAACCAAATTTGTGGTAAATTGAACAAATTTGGGGGGGGGGAACCCGATTTGAGGGAAAATGAACTCAGTTTGGGGAAAAAAAAGATTTTGGGGAAAATGAACCCAATTTTGAGGGAAAAAAACTCTATTTTGGGGAAAATGAACCCAGTTTGTGACGAAAACCCTGATTTAAGGAGAAATGAACAAAGTTTGGAGGTAAAAAAGCGATTTTGGGGAAAATGAACACTGTTTGGGGGGAAAAATATTTTGGGGAAAACGAACCATTTTAGGGGAAAACCCTGATTTAGGGGAAAATGAACCCAGTTCTGGGGAAAACCCCGATTTTAGGGGAAATGAACCCAGTTTGGGGGGAAAAACCCAATTTTGCGGAAAATGAATCCAGTTTGGGGGAAGAAATCTGATTTTGGGGAAAATGACCCCAGTCTGGGGGGGGGGAACCCATTTTGGGGGACAATGACCCCAGTTTGGGGGAAATATACGATTTTGGGGAAAATGAACCCAGTTTGGAGGGAAAACGCATATTTTAGGGTAAATGAACCCAGTTTGGGGGAAAAACCCAATTTTAGGGGAAATGAATCAAGTTTAGGGGGGAAAACCCTGTTTGAGTAAATGAACCCAGTTTGGGGGAAAAAAAACCCGATTTTGGGCAAAATGAACCCAGTACTTGGGGAAAAAATGGGATTTTGGAGAAAATGAACCCAGTTTGGTGGGAAAAAAAAAACGATTTGGGGCAAAATGCACCCATTTTTGGGGGATAAAAACGATTAAGGGGAAAATGAACCCAGTTTGGTGGAAAAAAAGGGATTTTGGAGAAAATGAACCCAGTTTGGGAGGAAAACCCCAAATTTAGAGGAGAATAACCCCAGTTTTCGCGGGAAAAACCCGTTTTGAGGTAAAATGACCCCAGTTTGGGGGAAAAAAAACCCGATTTTGGAGAAAATGAACTCAGTTTTGGGGGAAAACCCGATTCTGGGGCAAATGAATGCAGTTTGGGGGGGTTAAAAACCCGATTATTGGGAAAATTAACCCAGTTTGGGGGGAAAATCGGGATTTTGGGGAAAATGACCCCAGTTTTCGTGGGAAAAACCAAATTTGAGGTAAATTGAACAAATTTGGGGGGGGGGAACCCGATTTGAGGGAAAATGAACTCAGTTTGGGGAAAAAAAAAGATTTTGGGGAAAATGAACCCAATTTTGAGGGAAAAAAACTCTATTTTGGGGAAAATGAACCCAGTTTGTGACGAAAACCCTGATTTAAGGAGAAATGAACAAAGTTTGGAGGTAAAAAAGCGATTTTGGGGAAAATGAACACTGTTTGGGGGGAAAAAAATATTTTGGGGAAAACGAACCATTTTAGGGGAAAACCCTGATTTAGGGGAAAATGAACCAAGTTTGGGGGGGGGGGGAAGATTTGGGGGAAATTGAACCCAGTAATTGAGTAAAAAACCCGGATTTTGGGGAAAATGGACTCAGTTTGGAAGGGGAAAACCTGATTTGTGTGAAAATGCACCCAGTTTTGCGGGGAGGGGACACGATTTTGGGGAAAATGAACCCAATTTGGTGGAAAAAACGGGATTTTGGGGAAAATGAACCCAGTTTTGGGGGAAAAAAACCCGATTTTGGAGAAAATGAACCCAGTTTTGGGGGGAAATACATATTTAGGGGCAAATGATTCCAGTTTGGGGGGAAAAAAACCCGATTATTGGGAAAATGAACCCAGTTTGCGGGAAAAAGCCAAATTTAGAGGAGAATAACCCCAGTTTTCATGGGAAAAACCCGATTTGAAGTAAAATGAACCCAGTTTGGGGGGGGGGGGACGGACCCAGATTTGAGGGAAAATGAACTCAGTTTAGGGGAAAAAAAACGATTTTGGGGAAAATGAACCCAGTTTTGGGGGATAAAAACGCTATTTTGGGGAAAATGAACCCAGTTTGGGATGAAAAATCTGATTTTACGAGAAATGAACAAAGTTTGGAAGGAAAAACCGATTTTGGGGAAAATGACCCCAGTTTTGGGGGGGGGGACCCAGTTTTGGGGAAAATAAACCCAGTTTGGGGGGGAAAAAGGATTTTGGGGAAAATGAACCCAGTTTGGGAGGAAAACCCCAAATTTAGAGGAGAATAACCCCAGTTTTCGAGGGAAAAACCCGTTTTGACGTAAAATGACCCCAGTTTGGGGGAAAAAAACCCGATTTTGGAGAAAATGAACTCAGTTTTGGGGGAAAACCCGATTCTGGGGCAAATGAATGCAATTTGGGGGGGGTAAAAACCCGATTATTGGGAAAATTAACCCAGTTTGGGGGGAAAATCGGGATTTTGGGGAAAATGACCCCAGTTTTCGTGGGAAAAACCAAATTTGAGGTAAATTGAACAAATTTGGGGGGGGGGAACCCGATTTGAGGGAAAATGAACTCAGTTTGGGGAAAAAAAAAGATTTTGGGGAAAATGAACCCAGTTTGGGATGAAAACTCTGATTTTACGAGAAATGAACAAAGTTTGGAAGGAAAAACCCGATTTTGGGGAATATGACCCCAGTTTGGGGGGGGGGGGGGACCCAGTTTTGGGGAAAATAAACCCAGTTTGGGGGGAAAAAAGGATTTTGGGGAAAATGAATACAGTTTGGGGAAAACCCCAATTTTAGGGGAAATGAACCCAGTTTGGGGGGAAAAATCGATATGAGGGAAAATGAACCCAGTTTGGAATGAAAACCCCGATTTCAGGAAATGAAACAAGTTTGGGGGGGAAAACCCGATTTTGGGAAAAATGAACCCTTTTTGGGAGGGAAAACCCGTTTTTGAGGAAAATGAACCCAGTTGTGGGGGAAAAAAAAACTATTTTGGTGAAAATGAACCCAGTTTGGGGGGGGGGAACAGATTTTGGGGCAAATGATTCCAGTTTGGGGGGGGAAAAACCTGATTATTGGGAAAATGACCCCAGTTTGGGGGGAAAAGCCAAATTTAAAGGAGAAAAACCCCAGTTTTCGTGGGAAAAACCCGATTTGAGGTAAAATGAACCCAGTTTAGGGGGGGAGGGAACCCAGTTTTGGGGAAAATGAACCCAGTTTGGGGGTGGGGGGAACCCAGTTTGGGGAAAAAATTGGGATTTTGTGGAAAATGAACGCAGTTTGAGGGGGAAAACCCCTATTTTGGAGAAAATGAACCCAGTTTTGAGGGAAAACCCCAAATTTAGAGGAGAATAACCCCAGTTTTCATGGCAAAAAATAGATTTGAGGTAAAATGAACCCTGTTTGGAGGGAAAAACCCGATTTGAGGGAAAATGAACTCAGTTTGGGGGAAAAACCCCTGATTTTGGGGAAAATGAACCCAGTTTGGTGGATTAATTGGGATTTTGGGGAAAATGAACCCAGTTTTTGGGGAAAAAAAAACGATTTTGGAGAAAATGAACCCAGTTTGGGGGGGAAACCCAATTTTGGGGCAAATGAATCCAGTTTGGGGGGAAAAAAACCCCGATTATTGGGAAAATGAACCCACTTTGGGGGAAAACCTCAAATTTAGAGGAGAATAACCCCAGTTTCTGTGGGAAAAAAACCGATTTGAGGTAAAATGAACCCAGTTTTTGGGGGGGACCGAGTTTTGGGGAAAATGAACCCAGTTTTGGCGGGAAAAACACAATTTTGGAGAAAATGAATCCAGTTTGGGGGAAAAACCCGATTTGAGGTAAAATGAACCCAGTTTGGGGGGGAAACCCGATTTTGGGGCAAATGAATCCAGTTTGGGGGAAAAGAAAACTATTTTGGGGAAAATGAACCCAGTAATTGAGTAAAAACCCCGGATTTGGGGGAAAATGGACTCAGTTTGGAAGGGGAAAACCTGATTTGTGTGAAAATGCACCCAGTTTTGCGGGGGGGGGGGAACGATTTTGGGGAAAATGAACCCAATTTGGTGGAAAAAACGAGATTTTGGGGAAAATGAACCCAGTTTTGGGGGAAAAAAACCCGATTTTGGAGAAAATGAACCCAGTTTGGGGGGGAAATACATATTTAGGGGCAAATGATTCCAATTTGGGGGGAAAAAAACCCGATTATTGGGAAAATGACCCAGTTTGGGGGAAAAAGCCAAATTTAGAGGAGAATAACCCCAGTTTTCGTGGGAAAAACCCGATTTGAGGTAAAATGAACTCAGTTTGGGGGAAAAAAACGATTTTGGGGAAAATGAATTCAGATTTGTGATGAAAACCCTGATTTTATGAGAAATGAACAAAGTTTGCAGGGAAAACCCCGATTTTGGGGAAAATGAACAAAGTTTGGGGCGAAAAATCGGGATTTTGGGGAAAATGAACCCAGTTTGGGGGGAAAAAAACGATTTTGGGGAAAATGAACCCAGTTCTGGGGAAAACCCCGATTTTAGGGGAAATGAACCCAGTTTGGGGGGAAAAACCCAGTTTTGCGGAAAATGAATCCAGTTTGGGGGGAGAAATCTGATTTTGGGGAAAATGACCCCAGTCTGGGGGGGGGAACCCATTTTGGGGGACAATGACCCCAGTTTGGGGGAAATATACGATTTTGGGGAAAATGAACCCAGTTTGGAGGGAAAACGCATATTTTAGGGTAAATGAACCCAGTTTGGGGGAAAAACCCAATTTTAGGGGAAATGAATCAAGTTTAGGGGGGAAAACCCTGTTTGAGTAAATGAACCCAGTTTGGGGGAAAAAAAACCCGATTTTGGGCAAAATGAACCCAGTACTTGGGGAAAAAATGGGATTTTGGAGAAAATGAACCCAGTTTGGTGGGAAAAAAAAAACGATTTGGGGCAAAATGCACCCATTTTTGGGGGATAAAAACGATTAAGGGGAAAATGAACCCAGTTTGGTGGAAAAAAAGGGATTTTGGAGAAAATGAACCCAGTTTGGGAGGAAAACCCCAAATTTAGAGGAGAATAACCCCAGTTTTCGCGGGAAAAACCCGTTTTGAGGTAAAATGACCCCAGTTTGGGGGAAAAAAAACCCGATTTTGGAGAAAATGAACTCAGTTTTGGGGGAAAACCCGATTCTGGGGCAAATGAATGCAGTTTGGGGGGGTTAAAAACCCGATTATTGGGAAAATTAACCCAGTTTGGGGGGAAAATCGGGATTTTGGGGAAAATTACCCCAGTTTTCGTGGGAAAAACCAAATTTGAGGTAAATTGAACAAATTTGGGGGGGGGGAACCCGATTTGAGGGAAAATGAACTCAGTTTGGGGAAAAAAAAAGATTTTTGGGAAAATGAACCCAATTTTGAGGGAAAAAAACTCTATTTTGGGGAAAATGAACCCAGTTTGCGGGAAAAAGCCAAATTTAGAGGAGAATAACCCCAGTTTTCGTGGGAAAAACCCGATTTGAAGTAAAATGAACCCAGTTTGGGGGGGGGGGACGGACCCAGATTTGAGGGAAAATGAACTCAGTTTGGGGGAAAAAAAACGATTTTGGGGAAAATGAACCCAGTTTTGGGGGATAAAAACCCTATTTTGGGGAAAATGAACCCAGTTTGGGATGAAAATTCTGATTTTACGAGAAATGAACAAAGTTTGGAAGGAAAAACCGATTTTGGGGAAAATGACCCCAGTTTTGGGGGGGGGGACCCAGTTTTGGGGAAAATAAACCCAGTTTGGGGGGAAAAAAGGATTTTGGGGAAAATGAACCCAGTTTGGGAGGAAAACCCCAAATTTAGAGGAGAATAACCCCAGTTTTCGCGGGAAAAACCCGTTTTGAGGTAAAATGACCCTAGTTTGGGGGAAAAAAACCCGATTTTGGAGAAAATGAACTCAGTTTTGGGGGAAAACCCGATTCTGGGGCAAATGAATGCATTTTGGGGGAGGTAAAAACCCGATTATTGGGAAAATTAACCCAGTTTGGGGGGAAAATCGGGATTTTGGGGAAAATGACCCCAGTTTTCGTGGGAAAAACCAAATTTGTGGTAAATTGAACAAATTTGGGGGGGGGGAACCCGATTTGAGGGAAAATGAACTCAGTTTGGGGAAAAAAAAGATTTTGGGGAAAATGAACCCAATTTTGAGGGAAAAAAACTCTATTTTGGGGAAAATGAACCCAGTTTGTGACGAAAACCCTGATTTAAGGAGAAATGAACAAAGTTTGGAGGTAAAAAAGCGATTTTGGGGAAAATGAACACTGTTTGGGGGGAAAAATATTTTGGGGAAAACGAACCATTTTAGGGGAAAACCCTGATTTAGGGGAAAATGAACCCAGTTTGGGGGGGGGGGGGGAAACAGATTTGGGGGAAATTGAACCCAGTAATTGAGTAAAAACCCCGGATTTTGGGGAAAATGGACTCAGTTTGGAAGGGGAAAACCTGATTTGTGTGAAAAAGCACCCCGTTTTGCGGGGGGGGGAGAAACAATTTTGGGGAAAATGAACCCAATTTGGTGGAAAAAACGGGATTTTGGGGAAAATGAACCCAGTTTTGGGGGAAAAAAAACCGATTTTGGAGAAAATGAACCCAGTTTGGGGCGGAAATACATATTTAGGGGCAAATGATTCCAGTTTGGGGGGAAAAAAACCCGATTATTGGGAAAATGAACCCAGTTTGCGGGAAAAAGCCAAATTTAGAGGAGAATAACCCCAGTTTTCGTGGGAAAAACCCGATTTGAGGTAAAATGAACCCAGTTTGGGGGGGGGACGGACCCAGATTTGAGGGAAAATGAACCCAGTTTGGGGGAAAAAAAACGATTTTGGGGAAAATGAACCCAGTTTTGGGGGATAAAAACCCTATTTTGGGGAAAATGAACCCGGTTTGGGATGAAAACTCTGATTTTACGAGAAATGAACAAAGTTTGGAAGGAAAAACCCGATTTTGGGGAAAATGACCCCAGTTTGGGGGGGGGAGGGGGGGACCCAGTTTTGGGGAAAATAAACCCAGTTTGGGGGGAAAAAAGGATTTTGGGGAAAATGAATACAGTTTGGGGAAAACCCCAATTTTAGGGGAAATGAACCCAGTTTGGGGGGAAAAATCGATATGAGGGAAAATGAACCCAGTTTGGAATGAAAACCCCGATTTCAGGAAATGAAACAAGTTTGGGGGGAAAACCCCGATTTTGGGAATAATGAACCCTGTTTTGGAGGGAAAACCCGTTTTTGAGGAAAATGAACCCAGTTGTGGGGGAAAAAAAAATATTTTGGTGAAAATGAACCCAGTTTGGGGGGGGGGGGGAACAGATTTTGGGGCAAATGATTCCAGTTTGGGGGGGGAAAAAACTGATTATTGGGAAAATGACCCCAGTTTGGGGGGAAAAGCCAAATTTAGAGGAGAAAAACCCCAGTTTTCGTGGGAAAAACCCGATTTGAGGTAAAATGAACCCAGTTTAGGGGGGGAGGGAACCCAGTTTTGGGGAAAATGAACCCAGTTTGGGGGTGGGGGGAACCCAGTTTGGGGAAAAAATTGGGATTTTGTGGAAAATGAACGCAGTTTGAGGGGGAAAAACCCTATTTTGGAGAAAATGAACCCAGTTTTGAGGGAAAACCCCAAATTTAGAGGAGAATAACCCCAGTTTTCGTGGCAAAAATTAGATTTGAGGTAAAATGAACCCTGTTTGGAGGGAAAAACCCGATTTGAGGGAAAATGAACTCAGTTTGGGGGAAAAAACCCTGATTTTGGGGAAAATGAACCCAGTTTGGTGGATTAATTGGGATTTTGGGGAAAATGAACCCAGTTTTTGGGGAAAAAAAAACGATTTTGGAGAAAATGAACCCAGTTTGGGGGGGAAACCCAATTTTGGGGCAAATGAATCCAGTTTGGGGGGAAAAAAAACCCGATTATTGGGAAAATGAACCCACTTTGGGGGAAAACCTCAAATTTAGAGGAGAATAACCCCAGTTTCTGTGGGAAAAAAAACGATTTGAGGTAAAATGAACCCAGTTTTTGGGGGGGACCGAGTTTTGGGGAAAATGAACCCAGTTTTGGCGGGAAAAACACAATTTTGGAGAAAATGAATCCAGTTTGGGGGAAAAACCCGATTTGAGATAAAATGAACCCAGTTTGGGGGGGAAACCCGATTTTGGGGCAAATGAATCCAGTTTGGGGGAAAAGAAAACTATTTTGGGGAAAATGAACCCAGTAATTGAGTAAAAACCCCGGATTTGGGGGAAAATGGACTCAGTTTGGAAGGGGAAAACCTGATTTGTGTGAAAATGCACCCAGTTTTGCGGGGGGGGGGGGGAAACGATTTTGGGGAAAATGAACCCAGTTTTGGGGGAAAAAAACCCGATTTTGGAGAAAATGAACCCAGTTTGGGGGGGAAATACATATTTAGGGGCAAATAATTCCAATTTGGGGGGAAAAAAACCCGATTATTGGGAAAATGACCCAGTTTGGGGGAAAAAGCCAAATTTAGAGGAGAATAACCCCAGTTTTCGTGGGAAAAACCCGATTTGAGGTAAAATGAACTCAGTTTGGGGGAAAAAAAACGATTTTGGGGAAAATGAATTCAGATTTGTGATGAAAACCCTGATTTTACGAGAAATGAACAAAGTTTGCAGGGAAAACCCCGATTTTGGGGAAAATGAACAAAGTTTGGGGGGAAAAATCGGGATTTTGGGGAAAATGAACCCAGTTTGGGGGGAAAAAAACGATTTTGGGGAAAATGAACCGAGTTTGGGGGAAAACCCCTGATTTTAGGGGAAATGAACCCAGTTTGGGGGGAAAAACCCAATTTTGCGGAAAATGAATCCAGTTTGGGGGGAGAAATCTGATTTTGGGGAAAATGACCCCAGTCTGGGGGGGGGAACCCATTTTGGGGGACAATGACCCCAGTTTGGGGGAAATATACGATTTTGGGGAAAATGAACCCAGTTTGGAGGGAAAACGCATATTTTAGGGTAAATGAACCCAGTTTGGGGGAAAAACCCAATTTTAGGGGAAATGAATCAAGTTTAGGGGGAAAAACCCTGTTTGAGTAAATGAACCCAGTTTGGGGGAAAAAAAACCCGATTTTGGGCAAAATGAACCCAGTACTTGGGGAAAAAATGGGATTTTGATGAAAATGAACCCAGTTTGGTGGGAAAAAAAAAACGATTTGGGGCAAAATGCACCCATTTTTTGGGGGATAAAAACGATTTAGGGGAAAATGAACCCAGTTTGGTGGAAAAAAAGGGATTTTGGAGAAAATGAACCCAGTTTGGGAGGAAAACCCCAAATTTAGAGGAGAATAACCCCAGTTTTCGCGGGAAAAACCCGTTTTGAGGTAAAATGACCCCAGTTTGGGGGAAAAAAACCCGATTTTGGAGAAAATGAACTCAGTTTTGGGGGAAAACCCGATTCTGGGGCAAATTAATGCAATTTGGGAGGGGTAAAAACCCGACTCTTGGGAAAATTAACCCAGTTTGGGGGGAAAATCGGGATTTTGGGGAAAATGACCCCAGTTTTCGTGGGAAAAACCAAATCTGAGGTAAATTGAACAAATTTGGGGGGGGGGGAACCCGATTTGAGGGAAAATGAGCTCAGTTTGGGGAAAAAAAAAGATTTTGGGGAAAATGAACCCAATTTTGAGGGAAAAAAACTCTATTTTGGGGAAAATGAACCCAGTTTGTGACGAAAACCCTGATTTAAGGAGAAATGAACAAAGTTTGGAGGTAAAAAAGCGATTTTGGAGAAAATGAACACTGTTTGGGGGGAAAAAAATATTTTGGGGAAAACGAACCATTTTAGGGGAAAACCCTGATTTAGGGGAAAATGAACCAAGTTTGGGGGGGGGGGGGGAAGATTTGGGGAAATTGAACCCAGTAATTGAGTAAAAAACCCGGATTTTGGGGAAAATGTTTGGAAGGGGAAAACCTGATTTGTGTGAAAATGCACCCAGTTTTGCGGGGAGGTGAAACGATTTTGGGGAAAATGAACCCAATTTGGTGGAAAAAACGGGATTTTGGGGAAAATGAACCAAGTTTTGGGGGGAAAAAAACCCGATTTTGGAGAAAATGAACCCAGTTTTGGGGGGAAATACATATTTAGGGGCAAATGATTCCAGTTTGGGGGGAAAAAATCCCGATTATTGGGAAAATGAACCCAGTTTGGTGGTAAAACCCCAAATTTAGAAGAGAATAACCCCAGTTCTCATGGCATAAAAATAGATTTGATGTAAAATGAACCCTGTTTGGAGGGAAAAACTGGATTTGAGGGAAAATGAACTCAGTTTGGGGGAAAAAAAAAACCTGATTTTGGGGAAAATGAACCCAGTTTGGTGGATTAATTGGGATTTTGGGGAAAATGAAACCAGTTTTGGGGGGAAAAAAAACGATTTTGGAGAAAATGAACCCAGTTTGGGGGGGAAACCCGATTTTGGGGGAAATGAATCCAGTTTGGGGGGAAAAAAAACCCGATTATTGGGAAAATGAACCCACTTTGGGGGAAAACCTCAAATTTAGAGGAGAATAACCCCAATTTCTGTGGGAAAAAAACCGATTTGAGGTAAAATGAACCCAGTTTTTGGGGGGGACCGAGTTTTGGGGAAAATGAACCCAGTTTTGGCGGGAAAAACACAATTTTGGAGAAAATGAATCCAGTTTGGGGGAAAAACCCGATTTGAGGTAAAATGAACCCAGTTTGGGGGGGAAACCCGATTTTGGGGCAAATGAATCCAGTTTGGGGGGAAAAAACCCGATTATTGGGAAAATGAACCCAGTTTGGGGGGGAAATACATATTTAGGGGCAAATGATTCCAGTTTGGGGGGAAAAAAACCCGATTATTGGGAAAATTAACCCAGTTTGGTGGAAAACCCCAAATTTAGAAGAGAATAACCCCAGTTCTGGTGGCATAAAAATAGATTTGAGGTAAAATGAACCCTGTTTGGAGGGAAAAACTGGATTTGAGGGAAAATGAACTCAGTTTGGGGGAAAAAAAAAATTTTGGGGAAAATGAACCCAATTTTGAGGGAAAAAAACTTTACTTTGGGGAAAATGAACCCAGTTTTTGACGAAAACCCTGATTTAAGGAGAAATGAACAAAGTTTGGAGGTAAAAAAGCGATTTTGGGGAAAATGAACACTGTTTGGGGGGAAAAAAATATTTTGGGGAAAACGAACCATTTTAGGGGAAAACCCTGATTTAGGGGAAAATGAACCCAGTTTGGGGGGGGGGGGGGGGAAACAGATTTTGGGGAAATTGAACCCAGTAATTGAGTAAAAAACCCGGATTTTGGGGAAAATGGACTCAGTTTGGAAGGGGAAAACCTGATTTGTGTGAAAATGCACCCAGTTTTGCGGGGAGGGGAAACGATTTTGGGGAAAATGAACCCAATTTGGTGGAAAAAACGGGATTTTGGGGAAAATGAACCCAGTTTTGGGGGAAAAAAACCCGATTTTGGAGAAAATGAACCCAGTTTGGGGGGGAAATACATTTTAAGGGGCAAATGATTCCAGTTTGGGGGGAAAAAAACCCGATTATTGGGAAAATGAACCCAATTTGGTGGAAAAAGCCAAATTTAGAGGAGAATAACCCCCGTTTTCGTGGGAAAAACCCGATTTGAGGTAAAATGAACCCAGTTTGGGGGGGGGGACGGACCCAGATTTGAGGGAAAATGAACTCAGTTTGGGGGAAAAAAAACGATTTTGGGGAAAATGAACCCAGTTTTGGGGGATAAAAACCCTATTTTGGGGAAAATGAACCCAGTTTGGGATGAAAACTCTGATTTTACGAGAAATGAACAAAGTTTGGAAGGAAAAACCCGATTTTGGGGAAAATGACCCCAGTTTGGGGAGGGGGGGGAACCCAGTTTTGGGGAAAATAAACCCAGTTTGGGGGGAAAAAAGGATTTTGGGGAAAATGAATCCAGTTTGGGGAAAACCCCAATTTTAGGGGAAATGAACCCAGTTTGGGGGGAAAAATCGATATGAGGGAAAATGAACCCAGTTTGGAATGAAAACCCCGATTTTAGGAAATGAAACAAGTTTGGGGGGAAAAACCCGATTTTGGGAATAATGAACCCTGTTTGGGAGGGAAAACCCGTTTTTGAGGAAAATGAACCCAGTTGTGGGGGAAAAAAAACTATTTTGGTGAAAATGAACCCAGTTTGGGGGGGGGGGAACAGATTTTGGGGCAAATGAATCCAGTTTGGGGGGAAAGAAAACTATTTTGGGGAAAATGAACCCAGTAATGGGGTAAAAAACCCGAATTTTTGGGAAAATCAACAGAGTTTGGGGGGGGGAAACCAACTTGTAGGGAAATGAACCGAGTTTTGCTCGCAAAAAAAAACCGACTTTGGGGAAAATCAACCCAGATTTGGGATGAAAACCCTGATTTTACGAGAAATGAACAAAGTTTGCAGGGAAAACCCCGGTTTTGGGGAAAATGAACAAAGTTTGGGGGGAAAAATCGGGATTTTGGGGAAAATGAACGCAGATTTGGGGTAAAAAAACGATTTTGGGGAAAATGAACCCAATTTGGGGGGCAGGGGAACAGATTTTGGGGCAAATTATTCCAATTTGCGGGGAGGAAAACCCGATTAATGGGAAAATGACCCCAGTTTGGGGGAAAAAAGCCAAATTTAGAGGAGAAAAACCCCAGTTTTCGTGGGAAAAACCTGATTTGAGGTAAAATGAACCCAGTTTAGGGGGGGAGGGAACCCAGTTTTGGGGAAAATGAACCCAGTTTGGGGGTGAGGGGAACCCAGTTTGGGGAAAAAATTGGGATTTTGTGGAAAATGAACCCAGTTTGAGGGGGAAAAACCCTATTTTGGAGAAAATGAACCCAGTTTTGAGGGAAAACCCCAAATTTAGAGGAGAATAACCCCAGTTTCGTGGCAAAAAATAGATTTGAGGTAAAATGAACCCTGTTTGGAGGGAAAAACCCGATTTGAGGGAAAATGAACTCAGTTTGGGGGAAAAAACCCTGATTTTGGGGAAAATGAACCCAGTTTGGTGGATTAATTGGGATTTTGGGGAAAATGAACCCAGTTTTTGGGGAAAAAAAAACGATTTTGGAGAAAATGAACCCAGTTTGGGGGGGAAACCCGATTTTGGGGGAAATGAATCCAGTTTGGGGGGAAAAAAAACCCGATTATTGGGAAAATGAACCCACTTTGGGGGAAAACCTCAAATTTAGAGGAGAATAACCCCAGTTTCTGTGGGAAAAAAACCGATTTGAGGTAAAATGAACCCAGTTTTTGGGGGGGACCGAGTTTTGGGGAAAATGAACCCAGTTTTGGCGGGAAAAACACAATTTTGGAGAAAATGAATCCAGTTTGGGGGAAAAACCCGATTTGAGGTAAAATGAACCCAGTTTGGGGGGGAAACCCGATTTTGGGGCAAATGAACCCAGTAATTGAGTAAAAACCCCGGATTTTGGGGAAAATGGACTCAGTTTGGGGGGGGAAATGCATATTTAGGGGCAAATGATTCCAGTTTGGGGGGAAAAAAACCCGATTATTGGGAAAATGACCCAGTTTGGGGGAAAAAGCCAAATTTAGAGGAGAATAACCCCAGTTTTCGTGGGAAAAACCCGATTTGAGGTAAAATGAACCCATTTTGGGGGGGGGGACGGACCCAGATTTGAGGGAAAATGAACTCAGTTTGGGGGAAAAAAAACGGTTTTGGGGAAAATGAACCCAGTTTTGGGGGATAAAAACTTTATTTTGGGGAAAATGAATTCAGATTTGTGATGAAAACTCTGATTTTACGAGAAATGAACAAAGTTTGGAGGGAAAAACCCGATTTTGGGGAAAATGACCCCAGTTTGGGGGGGGGAACCCAGTTTTGGGGAAAATAAACCCAGTTTGGGGAGAAAAAAGGATTTTGGGGAAAATGAATCCAGTTTGGGGAAAACCCCAATTTTAGGGGAAATGAACCCAGTTTGGGGGGAAAAATCAATATGAGGGAAAATGAACCCAGTTTGGAATGAAAACCCCAATTTCAGGAAATAAAACAAGTTTGGGGGGAAAAACCCGATTTTGGGAAAAATGAACCCTGTTTGGGGGAAAATAACCCCGTTTTGAGGGAATGAACCCAGTTTGGTGGAAAAAAAAAAACAATTTTGGGCAAAATGAACCCAGTTTGGTGGAAAAAATGGGATTTGGGGGAAAATGACCCCAGGTTTCGCGGGAAAAAAACATATTTGAGGTAAAATGAACAAACATTGGTGAGGAAAACCCGATTTGTGGGAAAATGAACTCAGCTTGGGGGGAAAAAAACCCGATTTTGGGGAAACTGAACCCAGTTTGGGATGAAAACCCTGATTTTACGAGAAATGAACAAAGTTTTCGCGGGGAAAACCCCGATTTTGGCGAAAATGAACCCTGTTTGGGGGGGAAAAAAACGATTTTGGGGAAAATGAACCATTTTGGGGGAAAACCCCGATTTTAGGGGAAATGAATCCAGTTTGGTAGGAAAAACCCGATTTTGCGTGAAATGAACCCTGTTTGGGGGAAAAATCGGGATTTTGGGGAAAATGACCCCAGTTTTGGCAGGAAAAACATGATTTTGGGGAAAATGAATCCAGTTTGGGGGGAAAAAATCGTTTTGAGGGAAAATGAACACAGTTTGGTATAAAAACCCGATTTTGGGGAAATTGAACCCGGAATGGGGAAAAAAACCATGATTTTGGGGAAAATGAACTCAGAGTGGAGATGAAATAGCAGATTTTGGGGAAAATGGACTCAGTTTGGAGGGGGAAAACCTGATTTGTGTGGAAATGCACCAATTTTGGGGGAAGAAATGTTTTTGGAGAAAATGAACCCAGTTTAGGAGGAAAAAAGCTGATTATGGGGAAAATGAACCCAGTTTGGGTGGAAAACCCCGTTTTTCAGGAAAATGAACCCAGTTTGGGGGGAAAAACACGTTTTTAAGGGAAATGAACCCAGTTTTGGGGGAAAAAAAACTATTTTGGGGAAAATGAACCCAGTAATTTAGTAAAAAACCCGGATTTTAGGGAAAATGAACCCAGTTTGGGAGGAGAAACCCAATTTGTAGGGAAATGAACCCTGTTTTGGTGGAAAAAAACCCGATTTTGGGGAAAATGAACCCAGTTTGGGAGGAAAAAAATCCAATTTTAGTGAAAGTGAATCCAGTTTCTGTGGAAAAAAAACTGATTTGGGGGAAAATAAACATGGTTTCAGGGGAAATAAACCCGATTTGGGGGAAAATGCACCCAGCTTTGAGGGGAAAATGCACCCAGCTTTGAGGGGAAATACCAGATTTTGGGGATAATGAACGCAGTAATGGGGGAAAAAAAAACTGATTATGGGGAAAATGAACCCAGTTTGGGGGAAAAACCCCGTTTTTGAGAAAAATTAACTCAGTTTTCGGGAAAAAAAAAAGATGTTGGGGAAATGAACCCAGTAATTGGGAAAAAAAAACGGATTTGGGGAAAAATGAACACAGTTTGTGGGGGGAAACCCAATTTGTAGGGAAATTAACCCAGTTTTGGTAGAAAAAACCCGATTTTGGGAAAAAGAAACCAAGTTTGGGAGGAAAAAATCCGATTACAGTGAGAATGAATCCAGTTTGGGATGAAAAAAACTTGATTTGGGTGAAAATTAACATGGTTTGGGGTGAAAAACAACCTATTTTGGGGAAAATGAACCCAGAGTGCAGGGGGAAAAATGCGGATTTGTGTGAACATGCACTTAATTTTGGGGGGGGGGGGAAAGGGTTTTGGGGAAAATAAACCCAGAGTGGAGATGAAATACCAGATTTTGGGGAAAATGAACACAGTTTGGGGGAAAAGCCGAATTTGTAGGGAAATGAACCCAGTTTTGGTGGAAAAAAAACCAATATTGGGAAAATGAACCCAGTTTTAGGGGAAAAACCCCTTTTTGAGGAAAATGAACCCAGTGTTTTGGGGAAGAAAAGGATTTTGGGGAAAATGAACCCAGTTTCGGAGGAAAAAAGCTGATTATGCGGAAAATGAACCCAGTTTGGGGGAAAAAATAACCCGTTCTTGAGAAAAATGAAACCGATTTTGGGGAAATGAACCCAGTAATTGGGAAAAAAAACTGATTTTGGGGAAAATGAACGCAGTGTGGAGTGGAACTAGGAGATTTTGGGAAAAATGAATGCACTTTGGAGGGGAAAACCTGATTTGTGTGAAAATGCACCGAGTTTTGGGGACAAAAAAGGATTTTGGGGAAATGAACCCAGTTTTGGTGGAAAAAAAAAATTTTGGGGAAAATGAACACAGTGTGGAAGGGAAATACCAGATTTTGGGGAAAATTAACCCAAAAATGGGGAAAAAAACCTGATTTTGGGGAAAATGAACCCAGAGTGGAGATAAAATACCAGATTTTGGGCAAAATGAAGCCAGTTTGGAGGGGAAAACCTGATTTGTGTGAAAATGAACCCAGTTTGGGAGGAAAAAAGGTGATTATGGGGAAAATGACCCCAGTCTGGGGGGAAAAACCAAATTTGTAGGGAAGTGAACCCAGTTTTGGTGGAAAGAAACCCAGATTTTGAGGAAAATGAACCCAGTTTGGGAGGAAAAAATCAGATTTGGGGGAAAATGAACCCATTTTTTTGGGAAAAAAACCCGTTTTTGAGGAAAATGAACCCAGTTTTGGGGAAAAAAAACGATTTTGGGGAAAATGAACACAGTGTGGGGGGGGGAATAACAGATTTTGGGGAAAATGAACCCAGTAATGGGGAAAAAAAATGATTTTGGGGAAAATGAACCCAGAGGGGAGAAGAAATACCAGATTTTGGGGAAAATGAACACTGTTTGGAGGGGAAAACCTGATTTGTGTGAAAATGCACCCAGTTTTGGGGGGAAAAAAAGCATTTTGGGGAAAATGAACACAATTTGGGAGGAAAAAAAGCATTTTGGGGAAAATGAACACAATTTGGGAGGAAAAAAAAGCTGATTATGGGGAAAATGAAAGCAGTTGGTGGAGGGAACCCGTGTTTGAGGAAAATGAACCCAGTTTTGGGGGAAAAAAAAAAAGGTTTTGGGGTAATGAAGCCAGTTAGGGAGGAAAGAATCTGATTATGGGGAAAATTAATCCAGTTTGGGATGGAAAAAAACTGATTTTGGGGAAAATGAACATGTTTTGGGATGAAATAAACCCGATTTTGGGGAAAAATGAATCCAGTGTGGAGGGGAAATAGAAGAGTTTGGGGAAAATGAACCAGTTTGGAGGGCAAAACCTGATTTGTGTGAAAATGCATCCAGTTTTTTTGGGGAAAAAAAGGATTTTGGGGAAAATGAACCCAGTTTGGGAGGAAAAAAAGCTGATTATGGGGAAAATGAAGGGGAAAAAAAGGATTTTGGGGAAAATGAACACAGTAATGTTGAAAAAAAACTGATTTTGGGGAAAATGAACCCAGTTTCGGAGGAAAAAAGCTGATTATGGGGAAAATGAACCCAGTTTGGGGGGAAAAACCCGTTTTTAGAAAAAATTAACCCAGTTTTGGGGGAAAAAAAAAGATTTTGGGGAAATGAACCCAGTAATCGGAAAAAAAAACCAAACCAATTTTGGGGAAAATGAACACAGTTTGGGGGGAAAAACCCAGTTTGTAGGGAAATGAACCAGGTTTTGGTGGAATAAAACAGATTTTCGGGAAAATGAACCCAGTTTGGGGGGAAAAACCCAATTTTGAGGAAAATGAACCCAATTTTGGGGAAAAAAACGATCTTGGGGAAAATGAACTCAGTAATTGGGAAAAAAAAAACGGATTTTGGGGAAAATGAACACAGTTTGGGGGGAAAACCCAATTTGTAGGGAAATGAACGCAGTTTTGGTGGAAGAAACCTGATTTTGGGGAAAATGAACCCGGTTTGGGAGGAAAATAAGCTGATTATGGGGGAAATGTACCCAGTTTGGTGGGAAAAAAACGTTTTTGAGGAAAATGACCCTATTTTGGGGGAAAACAAGAATGTTTTGGGTGAAAATGAACCCAGTAATGGGGAATAAACCCTGATTTTGGGGAAAATAAACACAATTTGGAGGTGAAAACCCACTTTGTATGGAAATGAACCGAGTTTTGGAGGAAAAAAAAACTGATTTTGGGGTAAATGAACCCAGTTTGGAGGGGGAAAACCTGATTTGTGTGAAAATGCACCCAGTTTGGGGGGGGGGGGGGGAACTGATTTTGGGGAAAATGAACCCAGTTTTGGAGGAAAAAAAGCTGATTATGGGGAAAATGAACCCAGTTTGGGGGGGGGGGGGAAACCGTTTTTAAGGAAAATGAACCCAGTTTTTTCGGGAAAAAAAGATTTTGGGGAAATGAACCCAGTAATTGGAAAAAAAAACGAAATTAAGGGGAAAATGAACACAGTTTGAGGGGGAAACCCAATCTGTAGGGAAATGAACACCATTTTGGGGAAAAAAAGAACGATTTTGGGGAAAATGAACCCAGTAATAGGGAAAAAAAAGCTGATTTTGGGGAAAATGAACACAATTTGGGGGGGGGAAACAAATTTCTAGGGAAATGACCCATGTTTTCGTGGAAAAAAACCTGATTATGAAGAAAATGAACCCGGTTTGGGAAAAAAAAAAAGCTGATTATAGGGAAAATGAACCCAGTTTTGTGGGAAAAAAAACATTTTAGAGGAAAATGAAACCGGTTTTGGGGAAAAAAAGAACGATTTTGGGGAAAATGAACGCAGTTTCGGAGGAAAAAAGCTAATTATGGGGAAAATTAACCCAGTTTGGGGGGAAAAGAAATTATTTTGGGAAAAATGAATCCATTTTGGGAGGGAAAAATCTGATTTTTGGGAAAATGAACCCAGAGTTGAGATGAAATACCAGATTTTGGGGAAAATTAACCCAGTTTGGGGGAATAAACCTGATTTTGGGGAAAATGAACCCAGAGTGGGGATGAAATACCAGATTTTGGGGAAAACGAACCCAGTTTTAGGGGGAAAACCTGACTTGTGTGAAAATGCACCCAGTTTGGGGGGGGGGGGGTTTGGGGGAAAATGAACCCAGTTTTTGGGGAAAAAAATTGACTTGGGGGAAAATGAACCCAGTAATTGGGGAAAAAAACCAGAATTTTGGAGAAAATGAACACAGTTTGGGGGGGGAAACCCAATTTGTAGGGAAATGAATCCAGTTTTGGTGGAAAAAAAAACAGATTTTGGGGAAAATGAACCCAGTTTGGGAGGAAAAAAAGCTGATTATGGGGAAAATGAACCCAGTTTCGGGGGAAAAAACCCGTTTTTGAGGAAATTGAACCCAGTTTTGGGGAAGAAAAAGTGATCTTGGGGAAAATTAACTCAGTAATTGGGAAAAAAAACCCCGGATTTTGGGGAAAATGAACACAGTTTTGGGGTGGAAATCCCATTTTTAAGGATAATGAACCCAGTTTTGGAGGAAAAAAATCGATTTTGAGGAAAATGAACCTAGTTTTGGGGAAAAAAAGAACGATTTTTGGGAAAATGAACCCAGTTTGGGGGGAAAAAAACCTGATTTTGGGGAAAATGAACACAGTTTGGGGGGGGAAAAAAATGATTTTGGGGAAAATGAACACAGATTGGGGGGAATAAAACGGATTTTTGGGAAAATGAACCGAGTAATGGGGAAAAGAAACCTGATTTTGGGATAAATGTACCCAGTGTGGAGTGGAAATAGAAGATTTTGGGGAAAATGAACCCAGTTTGGAGGGGAAAACCTGATTTGTGTAAAAATGCACCCAGTTTTGGGAAAACAAAAAAAAAGGATTTTGGGAAAAATGAACCCAGTTTGGGAGGAAAAAAAAGCTGATTATGGGGAAAATGAGCCCAGTTTTGGTGGGAAAAACCCGTTTTTGAGGAAAATGAACCCAGTTTTGGGGAAAAAAAGAACAATTTTGGGGAAAATGAACCCAGTAATGGGAAAAAAAACCTGATTTTGGGGAAAATGAACCCTGTTTGAAGGGGGGAAACCTGATTTGTGTGAAAATACACCCAGTTTTGGTGGAGGAAACCAGATTTGGGGGGAAATGAACCCAGTAATGGGGAAAAAAACCCTGATTTTGGGGAAAATGAACACAATTTGGGGGAGAAAACCCAATTTGTAGGGAAATGAACCGTGTTTTGTTGGAAAAAAACCTGACTTTGGGGAAAATGAACCCCGTTTGTAGGGGGAAAACCTGATTTGTTTGAAAATACACCCAGTTTTGGGGGGAAAGAAAGGATTTTGGGGAAAATGAACCCAGTTTCGGAGGAAAAAAAGCTGATTATGGGGGAAATGAACCCAGTTTTGGGGGAATAAAACCGATTTGGGGGAAAATGAACCCAGTAATGGGGATGAAACCCTGATTTTGGGGAAAATGTACCCAGTATGGAGTGGAAATAGAAGATTTTGCGGGAAAATGAAATGAGTTTGGAGGGGAAAACCTGATTTGTGTGAAAATGCACCCAGTTTGGGGTTGAAAACCCAATTTGTAGGGAAATGAACACAGTTTTGTTAGAAAAAAAACCCAGATTTTGGGGAAAATGAACCCAGTTTGGGAGGAAAAAATCCGATTTTGAGGAAAATTAACCCAGTTTTTGGGAAAAAAAGAACGATTTTAGGGAAAATGAACCCAGTCTGGGGTGAAAAAAACTGATTTTGGGGAAAATGTACACAGTTTGGGGGGGAAAACCCAATTTGTAGGGAAATAAACCCAGTTTTGTTGGAAAATAACCCAGATGTTGGGGAAAATGAACCCAGTTTGGGAGGAAAAAATTCGATTTTGAGGAAAATGAACCTAGTTTTGCGAAAAAAAAAGAACGATTTTTTGGAAAATGATCCCAGTTTTGGGGGAAAAAAACCTGATTTTGGGGAAAATGAACACAGTTTGGGGGGGAAAAAATGATTTTGGGGAAAATTAACACAGTTTGGGGGGGGAAACCCAATTTGTAGGGAAATGAACCGGGTTTTGGTGGAACAAAAGAGATTTTGGGGAAAATGGACCCAGTTTGGGAGGAAAAAAAAACCTGATTTGGGGGTAAATGAACCCAGTGTGGAGATGAAATACCACATTTTGGGGAAAATGAACACAGTTTGGGGGGAATAAAACCGATTTTGGGGAAAATGAACCGAGTAATGGGGAAAAGAAACCTGATTTTGGGATAAATGTACCCAGTGTGGAGTGGAAATAGAAGATTTTGGGGAAAATGAACCCAGTTTGGAGGGGAAAACCTGATTTGTGTAAAAATGCACCCAGTTTTGGGAAAAAAAAAAAAAAGATTTTGGGAGAAATGAACACAGTTTGGGAGGAAAAAAAGCTGATTATGGGGAAAATGAACACAGTTTGGGGGGGAAAAAAACTGATTTTGGGGAAAATGAACACAGTTTGGAGGGGAAAACCTGATTTGTGCAAAAAGGCACCCAGTTTTGGAAAAAAAAAAGGATTTTGGGAAAAATGAACCCAGTTTGGGAGGAAAAAAAGCTGATTATGGGGTAAATGAACCCAGTGTGGAGATGAAATACCAGATTTTGGGGAAAATGAACCAGTTTGGGGGGATAAACCCGTTTTTGAGGAAAATACACCCAGTTTTTGGGGGAAAAAAAAGATTTTGGGGAAAATGAACCCAGTTTCGGAGGAAAAAAGCTGATTACGGGGAAAATGAACCCAGTTTTGGGTGAATAAAACCGATTTGGGGGAAAATAAACCCAGTAATGGGGATGAAACCCTGATTTTGGGGAAAATGTACCCAGTGTGGAGTGGAAATAGAAGATTTTGGGGAAAATGAAATGAGTTTGGAGGGGAAAACCTGATTTGTGTGAAAATGCACCCAGTTTGGGGTTGAAAACCCAATTTGTAGGGAAATGAACCCAGTTTTGTTGGAAAAAAAACCCAGATTTTGGGGAAAATGAAACCAGTTTGGGAGGAAAAAATCCGATTTTGAGGAAAATTAACCCAGTTTTTGGGAAAAAAAGAACGATTTTAGGGAAAATGAACCCAGTTTGGGGTGAAAAAAACTGATTTTGGGGAAAATGAACACAGTTGGGGGGGAATAAATCCAACTTTGGGGAAAATGAACCGAGTAATGGGGAAAAGAAACCTGATTTTGGGATAAATGTACCCAGTGTGGAGTGGAAATAGAAGATTTGGGGAAAAATGAACCCAGTTTGGGAGGAAAAAAAGCTGATTATGGGGTAAATGAACCCAGTGTGGAGATGAAATACCAGATTTTGGGGAAAATCAACCAGTTTGGGGGGATAAACCCGTTTTTGAGGAAAATGAACCCAGTTTTGGGGGAATAAAAACTATTTTGGGGAAAATGAACCCAGTTTTGGGGAAGAAAAAATGATCTTGGGGAAAATTAACTCAGTAATTGGGAAAAAATCCCCGGATTTTGGGGAAAATGAACACAGTTTTGGAGGGGAAACCCATTTTTAAGGATAATGAACCCAGTTTGGAGGGGAAAAAATTATTTAGGGGAAAATGAACCCAGTAATCGGAAAAAAATCACGAATTTTGCGGAAAATGAACACAGTTTGGGGTTGAAATCCCAATTTGTAGGGAAATGAACCCAGTTTTGGTGGGGAAAAAAACCACATTTTGGGGAAAATGAACCCAGTTTGGGAGGAAAAAATCCGATTTTGGGGAAAATGAACCCAGAGTGGAGATGAAATACCAGATTTTTGGGAAAATGAACCCAGTTTGGAGGGGAAAACCTGATTTGTGTGAAAATGAACCCAGTTTTGGGGGCAAAAAAAAGGATTTTGAGAAAAATGAACCCAGTTTGGGAGGAAAAAAATCTGATTATGGGGAAAATGAACCCAGTTTGGTGGGAAAAACCCGTTTTTGAGGAAAATGAACCCAGTTCTGGGGAAAAAAAGAACAATTTTGGAGAAAATGAACCCAGTAACAGGGAAAAAAACCTGATTTTGGGGAAAATGAACCCCGTTTGTAGGGGGAAAACCTGATTTGTGTGAAAATACACCCAGTTTTGGTGGAGGAAACCAGATTTGGGGGGAAATGAACCCAGTAATGGCGAAAAAAAAACCTGATTTTGGGGAAAATGAACACAATTTGGGGGAGAAAACCCAATTTGTAGGGAAATGAACCGTGTTTTGTTGGAAAAAAACCCAGATTTTGGGGAAAATGAACCCAGTTTGGGAGGAAAAAATCCCATTTTGAGGAAAATGAACCCAGTTTTGGAAAAAAAAAGAACGATCTTGGGGAAAATGAACACAGTTTGTGGGGGAAAACCCAATTTGTAGGGAAATGAACCGGGTTTTGGTGGAACAAAAGAGATTTTGGGGAAAATGGTCCCAGTTTGGGAGGAAAAAAAACCTGATTTTGGGGTAAATGAACCCAGTGTGGAGATGAAATACCAGATTTTGGGGAAAATGAACACAGTTTGGGGGGAATAAAACCGATTTTGGGGAAAATGAACCGAGTAAAAGGGGAAAAGAAACCTGATTTTGGGATAAATGTACCCAGTGTGGAGATGAAATACCAGATTTTGGGGAAAATGAACCAGTTTGGGGGGATAAACCCGTTTTTGAGGAAAATGAACCCAGTTTTGGGGGAATAAAAACTATTTTGGGGAAAATGAACCCAGTTTTGGGGAAGAAAAAATGATCTTGGGGAAAATTAGCTCAGTAATTGGGAAAAAACAACCCGGATTTTGGGGAAAATGAACACAGTTTAGAAGGGGAAACCCATTTTTAAGGATAATGAACCCAGTCTGGGGGGGAAAAAAATATTTAGGGGAAAATTAACCCAGTAATCGGAAAAAAAAACCCCGAATTTTGCGGAAAACGAACACAGTTTGGGGTTGAAATCCCAATTTGTAGGGAAATGAACCCAGTTTTGGTGGGGAAAAAAAACAGATTTTGGGGAAAATGAACCCAATTTGGGGGGAAAAAATCCGATTTTGGGGAAAATGAACCCAGAGTGGAGATGAAATACCAGATTTTTGGGAAAATGAACCCAGTTTGGAGGGGAAAACCGGATTTGTGTGAAAATGAACCCAGTTTTGGGGGCAAAAAAAAAGGATTTTGAGAAAAATGAACCCAGTTTGGGAGGAAAAAAATCTGATTATGGGGAAAATGAACCCAGTTTGGTTTGGAAAAACCCGTTTTTGAGGAAAATGAACCCAGTTTTGGAAAAAAAAAGAACAATTTTGGGGAAAATGAACCCAGTAACAGGGAAAAAAACCTGATTTTGGGGAAAATGAACCCCGTTTGTAGGGGGAAAACCTGATTTGAGTGAAAATACACTCAGTTTTTTGGGGAAAAAAAAGATTTTGGGGAAAATGAACCTAGTTTCGGAGGAAAAAAGCTGATTATGGGGAAAATGAACCCAGTTTTGGGTGAATAAAACCGATTTGGGGGAAAATGAACCCAGTAATGGGGATGAAACCCTGATTTTGGGGAAAATGTACCCAGTATGGAGTGGAAATAGAAGATTTTGGGGAAAATGAAATGAGTTTGGAGGGGAAAACCTGATTTGTGTGAAAATGCACCCAGTTTGGGGTTGAAAACCCAATTTGTAGGGAAATGAACCCAGTTTTGTTGGAAAAAAAACCCAGATTTTGGGGAAAATGAACCCAGTTTGGGAGGAAAAAATCCGATTTTGAGGAAAATTAACCCAGTTTTTGGGAAAAAAAGAACGATTTTGGGGAAAATGAACCCAGTTTGGGGTGAAAAAAACTGATTTTGGGGAAAATGAACACAGTTTGGGGGGAATAAAACCAATTTTGGGGTAAATGAACCGAGTAATGGGGAAAAGAAACCTGATTTTGGGATAAATGTACCCAGTGTGGAGTGGAAATAGAAGATTTGGGGAAAAATGAACCCAGTTTGGGAGGAAAAAAAGCTGATTATGGGGTAAATGAACCCAGTGTGGAGATGAAATACCAGATTTTGGGGAAAATCAACCAGTTTGGGGGGATAAACCCGTTTTTGAGGAAAATGAACCCAGTTTTGGGGGAATAAAACTGATTTTGGGGAAAATGAACCCAGTTTTGGGGAAGAAAAAATGATCTTGGGGAAAATTAACTCAGTAATTGGGAAAAAAACCCCCGGATTTTGGGGAAAATGAACCCAGTTTGGGAGGGGAAACCCATTTTTAAGGATAATGAACCCAGTTTGCAGGGGAAAAAATTATTTAGGGGAAAATGAACCCAGTAATCGGAAAAAAATCACGAATTTTGCGGAAAATTAACACAGTTTGGGGTTGAAATCCCAATTTGTAGGGAAATGAACCCAGTTTTGGTGGGGAAAAAAACCACATTTTGGGGAAAATGAACCCAGTTTGGGAGGAAAAAATCCGATTTTGGGGAAAATGAACCCAGAGTGGAGATGAAATACCAGATTTTTGGGAAAATGAACCCAGTTTGGAGGGGAAAACCTGATTTGTGTGAAAATGAACCCAGTTTTGGGGGCAAAAAAAAGGATTTTGAGAAAAATGAACCCAGTTTGGGAGGAAAAAAATCTGATTATGGGGAAAATGAACCCAGTTTGGTGGGAAAAACCCGTTTTTGAGGAAAATGAACCCAGTTCTGGGGAAAAAAAGAACAATTTTGGAGAAAATGAACCCAGTAACAGGGAAAAAAACCTGATTTTGGGGAAAATGAACCCCGTTTGTAGGGGGAAAACCTGATTTGTGTGAAAATACACCCAGTTTTGGTGGAGGAAACCAGATTTGGGGGGAAATGAACCCAGTAATGGCGAAAAAAAACCCTGATTTTGGGGAAAATGAAAACAATTTGGGGGAGAAAACCCAATTTGTAGGGAAATGAACCGTGTTTTGTTGGGAAAAAAAACAGATTTTGGGGAAAATGAACCCAGTTTGGGAGGAAAAAATCCCATTTTGAGGAAAATGAACCCAGTTTTGGAAAAAAAAAGAACGATCTTGGGGAAAATGAACACAGTTTGGGGGGGAAAACCCAATTTGTAGGGAAATGAAGCGGGTTTTGGTGGAACAAAAGAGATTTTGGGGAAAATGGACCCAGTCTGGGAGGAAAAAAAACCTGATTTTGGGGTAAATGAACCCAGTGTGGAGATGAAATACCAGAGTTTGGGGAAAATGAACACAGTTTGGGGGGAATAAAACCGATTTTGGGGAAAATGAACCGAGTAAAAGGGGAAAAGAAACCTGATTTTGGGATAAATGTACCCAGTGTGGAGATGAAATACCAGATTTTGGGGAAAATGAACCAGTTTGGGGGGATAAACCCGTTTTTGAGGAAAATGAACCCAGTTTTGGGGGAATAAAAACTATTTTGGGGAAAATGAACCCAGTTTTGGGGAAGAAAAAATGATCTTGGGGAAAATTAGCTCAGTAATTGGGAAAAAAACCCCCGGATTTTGGGGAAAATGAACACAGTTTAGAAGGGGAAACCCATTTTTAAGGATAATGAACCCAGTCTGGGGGGGAAAAAAATATTTAGGGGAAAATTAACCCAGTAATCGGAAAAAAAACCCCCGAATTTTGCGGAAAACGAACACAGTTTGGGGTTGAAATCCCAATTTGTAGGGAAATGAACCCAGTTTTGGTGGGGAAAAAAAACAGATTTTGGGGAAAATGAACCCAATTTGGGGGGAAAAAATCCGATTTTGGGGAAAATGAACCCAGAGTGGAGATGAAATACCAGATTTTTGGGAAAATGAACCCAGTTTGGAGGGGAAAAAAAACAGATTTTGGGGAAAATGAACCCAGTTTTGGGGGCAAAAAAAAAGGATTTTGAGAAAAATGAACCCAGTTTGGGAGGAAAAAAATCTGATTATGGGGAAAATGAACCCAGTTTGGGAGGAAAAAAATCTGATTATGGGGAAAATGAACCCAGTTTGGTTTGGAAAAACCCGTTTTTGAGGAAAATGAACCCAGTTTTGGAAAAAAAAAGAACAATTTTGGGGAAAATGAACCCAGTAACAGGGAAAAAAACCTGATTTTGGGGAAAATGAACCCCGTTTGTAGGGGGAAAACCTGATTTGAGTGAAAATACACCCAGTTTTTGGGGGAAAAAAAAGATTTTGGGGAAAATGAACCCAGTTTCGGAGGAAAAAAGCTGATTATGGGGAAAATGAACCCAGTTTTGGGTGAATAAAACCGATTTGGGGGAAAATAAACCCAGTAATGGGGATGAAACCCTGATTTTGGGGAAAATGTACCCAGTATGGAGTGGAAATAGAAGATTTTGGGGAAAATGAAATGAGTTTGGAGGGGAAAACCTGATTTGTGTGAAAATGCACCCAGTTTGGGGTTGAAAACCCAATTTGTAGGGAAATGAACCCAGTTTGGTTTGGAAAAACCCGTTTTTGAGGAAAATGAACCCAGTTTTGGAAAAAAAAAGAACAATTTTGGGGAAAATGAACCCAGTAACAGGGAAAAAAACCTGATTTTGGGGAAAATGAACCCCGTTTGTAGGGGGAAAACCTGATTTGAGTGAAAATACACCCAGTTTTTGGGGGAAAAAAAAGATTTTGGGGAAAATGAACCCAGTTTCGGAGGAAAAAAGCTGATTATGGGGAAAATGAACCCAGTTTTGGGTGAATAAAACCGATTTGGGGGAAAATGAACCCAGTAATGGGGATGAAACCCTGATTTTGGGGAAAATGTACCCAGTATGGAGTGGAAATAGAAGATTTTGGGGAAAATGAAATGAGTTTGGAGGGGAAAACCTGATTTGTGTGAAAATGCACCCAGTTTGGGGTTGAAAACCCAATTTGTAGGGAAATGAACCCAGTTTTGTTGGAAAAAAAACCCAGATTTTGGGGAAAATGAACCCAGTTTGGGAGGAAAAAATCCGATTTTGAGGAAAATTAACCCAGTTTTTGGGAAAAAAAGAACGATTTTGGGGAAAATGAACCCAGTTTGGGGTGAAAAAAACTGATTTTGGGGAAAATGAACACAGTTTGGGGGGAATAAAACCAATTTTGGGGAAAATGAGCCGAGTAATGGGGAAAAGAAACCTGATTTTGGGATAAATGTACCCAGTGTGGAGTGGAAATAGCAGATTTGGGGAAAAATGAACCCAGTTTGGGAGGAAAAAAAGCTGATTATGGGGTAAATGAACCCAGTGTGGAGATGACATACCAGATTTTGGGGAAAATCAACCAGTTTGGGGGGATAAACCCGTTTTTGAGGAAAATGAACCCAGTTTTGGGGGAATAAAACTGATTTTGGGGAAAATGAACCCAGTTTTGGGGAAGAAAAAATGATCTTGGGGAAAATTAACTCAGTAATTGGGAAAAAAAACCCCGGATTTTGGGGAAAATGAACCCAGTTTGGGAGGGGAAACCCATTTTTAAGGATAATGAACCCAGTTTGGAGGGGAAAAAATTATTTAGGGGAAAATTAACCCAGTAATCGGAAAAAAATCACGAATTTTGCGGAAAATGAACACAGTTTGGGGTTGAAATCCCAATTTGTAGGGAAATGAACCCAGTTTTGGTGGGGAAAAAAAACAGATTTTGGGGAAAATGAACCCAGTTTGGGAGGAAAAAATCCGATTTTGGGGAAAATGAACCCAGAGTGGAGATGAAATACCAGATTTTTGGGAAAATGAACCCAGTTTGGAGGGGAAAACCTGATTTGTGTGAAAATGAACCCAGTTTTGGGGGCAAAAAAAAGGATTTTGAGAAAAATGAACCCAGTTTGGGAGGAAAAAAATCTGATTATGGGGAAAATGAACCCAGTTTGGGGGGATAAACCTGTTTTTGAGGAAAATGAACCCAGTTCTGAGGAAAAAAAAGAACAATTTCGGAGAAAATGAACCCAGTAACAGGGAAAAAAACCTGATTTTGGGGAAAATGAACCCCGTTTGTAGGGGGAAAACCTGATTTGTGTGAAAATACACCCAGTTTTGGAGGAGGAAACCAGATTTGGGGGGAAATGAACCCAGTAATGGCGAAAAGAAACCCTGATTTTGGGGAAAATGAACACAATTTGGGGGAGAAAAGACAATTTGTAGGGAAATGAACCGTGTTTTGTTGGAAAAAACCCTGATTTTGGGGAAAATGAACCCCGTTTGTAGGGGGAAAACCTGATTTGTTTGAAAATACACCCAGTTTTGGGGGGAAAGAAATCATTTTGGGGAAAATGAACCCAGTTTCGGAGGAAAAAAAGCTGATTATGGGGGAAATGAACCCAGTTTTGGGGGAATAAAACCGATTTGGGGGAAAATGAACCCAGTAATGGGGATGAAACCCTGATTTTGGGGAAAATGTACCCAGTATGGAGTGGAAATAGAAGATTTTGGGGAAAATGAAATGAGTTTGGAGGGGAAAACCTGATTTGTGTGAAAATGCACCCAGTTTGGGGTTGAAAACCCAATTTGTAAGGAAATGAACCCAGTTTGTTGGAAAAAAAAACAGATTTTGGGGAAAATGAACCCAGTTTGGGAGGAAAAAATCCGATTTTGAGGAAAATGAACCCAGTTTTTGGGGAAAAAAGAACGATTTTGGAAAAATTGATCCCAGTTTGGGGGGAAAAAATCCCATTTTGAGGAAAATGAACACAGTTTTGGGGAAAAAAAGAACAATTTTGGGGAAAATGAACACAGTTTGGGGGGGAAAACCCAATTTGTAGGGAAATGAACCGGGTTTTGGTGGAACAAAACAGATTTTGAGGAAAATGGACCCAGTTTGGGAGGAAAAAAAACCTGATTTTGGGGTAAATGAACCCAGTGTGGAGATGAAATACCAGATTTTGGGGAAAATGAACACAGTTTGGGGGGAATAAAACCGATTTTGGGGAAAATGAACCGAGTAATGGGGAAAAGAATCCTGATTTTGGGATAAATGTACCCAGTGTGGAGTGGAAATAGAAGATTTTGGGGAAAATGAACCCAGTTTGGAGGGGAAAACCTGATTTGTGTAAAAATGCACCCAGTTTTGGGAAAAAAAAAAGGATTTGAGGAAAAATGAACCCAGTTTGGGAGGAAAAAAAGCTGATTATGGGGTAAATGAACCCAGTGTGGAGATGAAATACCAGATTTTGGGGAAAATCAACCAGTTCGGGGGGATAAACCCGTTTTTGAGGAAAATGAACCCAGTTTTGGGGGAATAAAACTGATTTTGGGGAAAATGAACCCAGTTTTGGGGAAGAAAAAATGATCTTGGGGAAAATTAACTCAGTAATTGGGAAAAAAAACCCCGGATTTTGGGGAAAATGAACACAGTTTGGGAGGGGAAACCCATTTTTAAGGATAATGAACCCAGTTTGGAGGGGAAAAAATTATTTAGGGGAAAATGAACCCAGTAATCGGAAAAAAATCACGAATTTTGCGGAAAATGAACACAGTTTGGGGTTGAAATCCCAATTTGTAGGGAAATGAACCCAGTTTTGGTGGGGAAAAAAACCAGATTTTGGGGAAAATGAACCCAGTTTGGGAGGAAAAAATCCGATTTTGGGGAAAATGAACCCAGAGTGGAGATGAAATACCAGATTTTTGGGAAAATGAACCCAGTTTGGAGGGGAAAACCGGATTTGTGTGAAAATGAACCCAAGTTTTGGGGGCAAAAAAAAAGGATTTTGAGAAAAATGAACCCAGTTTGGGAGGAAAAAAATCTGATTATGGGGAAAATGAACCCAGTTTGGTTTGGAAAAACCCGTTTTTGAGGAAAATGAACCCAGTTTTGGAAAAAAAAAGAACAATTTTGGGGAAAATGAACCCAGTAACAGGGAAAAAAACCTGATTTTGGGGAAAATGAACCCCGTTTGTAGGGGGAAAACCTGATTTGAGTGAAAATACACCCAGTTTTTGGGGGAAAAAAAAGATTTTGGGGAAAATGAACCCAGTTTCGGAGGAAAAAAGCTGATTATGGGGAAAATGAACCCAGTTTTGGGGGAATAAAACCGATTTGGGTGAAAATGAACCCAGTAATGGGGATGAAACCCTGATTTTGGGGAAAATGTACCCAGTATGGAGTGGAAATAGAAGATTTTGGGGAAAATGAAATGAGTTTGGAGGGGAAAACCTGATTTGTGTGAAAATGCACCCAGTTTGGGGTTGAAAACCCAATTTGTAGGGAAATGAACCCAGTTTTGGTGGGGAAAAAAAACCCAGATTTTGGGGAAAATGAACCCAGTTTGGGAGGAAAAAATCCGATTTTGAGGAAAATTAACCCAGTTTTTGGGAAAAAAAGAACGATTTTGGGGAAAATGAACCCAGTTTGGGGTGAAAAAAAACTGATTTTGGGGAAAATGAACACAGTTTGGGGGGAATAAAACCAATTTTGGGGAAAATGAACCGAGTAATGGGGAAAAGAAACCTGATTTTGGGATAAATGTACCCAGTGTGGAGTGGAAATAGAAGATTTGGGGAAAAATGAACCCAGTTTGGGAGGAAAAAAAGCTGATTGTGGGGTAAATGAACCCAGTGTGGAGATGAAATACCAGATTTTGGGGAAAATCAACCAGTTTGGGGGGATAAACCCGTTTTTGAGGAAAATGAACCCAGTTTTGGGGGAATAAAACTGATTTTGGGGAAAATGAACCCAGTTTTGGGGAAGAAAAAATGATCTTGGGGAAAATTAACTCAGTAATTGGGAAAAAAAAAAACGGATTTTGGGGAAAATGAACACAGTTTGGGAGGGGAAACCCATTTTTAAGGATAATGAACCCAGTTTGGAGGGGAAAAAATTATTTAGGGGAAAATGAACCCAGTAATCGGAAAAAAATCACGAATTTTGCGGAAAATGAACACAGTTTGGGGTTGAAATCCCAATTTGTAGGGAAATGAACCCAGTTTTGGTGGGGAAAAAAACCAGATTTTGGGGAAAATGAACCCAGTTTGGGAGGAAAAAATCCGATTTTGGGGAAAATGAACCCAGAGTGGAGATGAAATACCAGATTTTTGGGAAAATGAACCCAGTTTGGAGGGGAAAACCTGATTTGTGTGAAAATGAACCCAGTTTTGGGGGCAAAAAAAAGGATTTTGAGAAAAATGAACCCAGTTTGGGAGGAAAAAAATCTGATTATGGGGAAAATGAACCCAGTTTGGTGGGAAAAACCCGTTTTTGAGGAAAATGAACCCAGTTCTGGGGAAAAAAAGAACAATTTTGGAGAAAATGAACCCAGTAACAGGGAAAAAAAAATGATTTTGGGGAAAATGAACCCCGTTTGTAGGGGGAAAACCTGATTTGTGTGAAAATACAACCAGTTTTGGTGGAGGAAACCAGATTTGGGGGGAAATGAACCCAGTATTGGCGAAAAAAAACCCTGATTTTGGGGAAAATGAACACAATTTGGGGGAGAAAAGACAATTTGTAGGGAAATGAACTGTGTTTTGTTGGAAAAAAACCCTGATTTTGGGGAAAATGAACCCCGTTTGTAGGGGGAAAACCTGATTTGTTTGAAAATACACCCAGTTTTGGGGGGAAAGAAATCATTTTGGGGAAAATGAACCCAGTTTCGGAGGAAAAAAAGCTGATTATGGGGGAAATGAACCCAGTTTTGGGGGAATAAAACCGATTTGGGGGAAAATGAACCCAGTAATGGGGATGAAACCCTGATTTTGGGGAAAATGTACCCAGTATGGAGTGGAAATAGAAGATTTTGGGGAAAATGAAATGAGTTTGGAGGGGAAAACCTGATTTGTGTGAAAAATCACCCATTTTTGCGTTGAAAACCCAATTTGTAGGGAAATGAACCCAGTTTGTTGGAAAAAAAAACAGATTTTGGGGAAAATGAACCCAGTTTGGGAGGAAAAAATCCGATTTTGAGGAAAATGAACCCAGTTTTGGGGAAAAAAAGAACGATTTTGGGGAAAATGATCCCAGTTTGGGAGGAAAAAATCCCATTTTGAGGAAAATGAACACAGTCTTGGGGAAAAAAAGAACAATTTTGGGGAAAATGAACATAGTTTGGGGGGGAAAACCCAATTTGTAGGGAAATGAACCGGGTTTTGGTGGAACAAAACAGATTTTGGGGAAAATGGACCCAGTTTGGGAGGAAAAAAAAACTGATTTTGGGGTAAATGAACCCAGTGTGGAGATGAAATACTAGATTTTGGGGAAAATGAACACAGTTTGGGGGGAATAAAACCGATTTTGGGGAAAATGAACCGAGAAATGGGGAAAAGAATGCTGATTTTGGGATAAATGTACCCAGTGTGGAGTGGAAATAGAAGATTTTGGGGAAAATGAACCCAGTTTGGAGGGGAAAACCTGATTTGTGTAAAAATGCACCCAGTTTTGGGAAAAAAAAAAGATTTTGAGGAAAAATGAACCCAGTTTGGGAGGAAAAAAAGCTGATTATGGGGGAAATGAACCCAGTGTGGAGATGAAAATACCAGATTTTGGGGAAAATCAACCAGTTTGGGGGGATAAAACCGTTTTTGAGGAAAATGAACCCAGTTTTGGGGGAATAAAACTGATTTTGGGGAAAATGAATCCAGTTTTGGGGAAGAAAAAATGATCTTGGGGAAAATTAACTCAGTAATTGGGAAAAAAAACCCCGGATTTTGGGGAAAATGAACACAGTTTGGGAGGGGAAACCCATTTTTAAGGATAATGAACCCAGTTTGGAGGGGAAAAAATTATTTAGGGGAAAATGAACCCAGTAATCGGAAAAAAATCACGAATTTTGCGGAAAATGAACACAGTTTGGGGTTGAAATCCCAATTTGTAGGGAAATGAACCCAGTTTTGGTGGGGAAAAAAACCAGATTTTGGGGAAAATGAACCCAGTTTGGGAGGAAAAAATCCGATTTTGGGGAAAATGAACCCAGAGTGGAGATGAAATACCAGATTTTTGGGAAAATGAACCCAGTTTGGAGGGGAAAACCTGATTTGTGTGAAAATGAACCCAGTTTTGGGGGCAAAAAAAAGGATTTTGAGAAAAATGAACCCAGTTTGGGAGGAAAAAAATCTGATTATGGGGAAAATGAACCCAGTTTGGTTTGGAAAAACCCGTTTTTGAGGAAAATGAACCCAGTTTTGGGGAAAAAAAGAACAATTTTGGGGAAAATGAACCCAGTAACAGGGAAAAAAAAATGATTTTGGGGAAAATGAACCCCGTTTGTAGGGGGAAAACCTGATTTGTGTGAAAATACACCCAGTTTTGGTGGAGGAAACCAGATTGGGGGGAAATGAACCCAGTAATGGCGAAAAAAAACCCTGATTTTGGGGAAAATGAACACAATTTGGGGGAGAAAAGACAATTTGTAGGGAAATGAACCGTGTTTTGTTGGAAAAAACCCTGATTTTGGGGAAAATGAACCCCGTTTGTAGGGGGAAAACCTGATTTGTTTGAAAATACACCCAGTTTTGGGGGGAAAGAAATCATTTTGGGGAAAATGAACCCAGTTTCGGAGGAAAAAAAGCTGATTATGGGGGAAATGAACCCAGTTTTGGGGGAATAAAACCGATTTGGTGGAAAATGAACCCAGTAATGGGGATGAAACCCTGATTTTGGGGAAAATGTACCCAGTATGGAGTGGAAATAGAAGATTTTGGGGAAAATGAAATGAGTTTGGAGGGGAAAACCTGATTTGTGTGAAAAATCACCCATTTTTGCGTTGAAAACCCAATTTGTAGGGAAATGAACCCAGTTTGTTGGAAAAAAAAACAGATTTTGGGGAAAATGAACCCAGTTTGGGAGGAAAAAATCCGATTTTGAGGAAAATGAACCCAGTTTTGGGGAAAAAAAGAACGATTTTGGGGAAAATGATCCCAGTTTGGGAGGAAAAAATCCCATTTTGAGGAAAATGAACACAGTTTTGGGGGAAAAAAGAACAATTTTGGGGAAAATGAACACAGTTTGGGGGGGAAAACCCAATTTGTAGGGAAATGAACCGGGTTTTGGTGGAACAAAACAGATTTTGGGGAAAATGGACCCAGTTTGGGAGGAAAAAAAAACTGATTTTGGGGTAAATGAACCCAGTGTGGAGATGAAATACTAGATTTTGGGGAAAATGAACACAGTTTGGGGGGAATAAAACCGATTTTGGGGAAAATGAACCGAGAAATGGGGAAAAGAATGCTGATTTTGGGATAAATGTACCCAGTGTGGAGTGGAAATAGAAGATTTTGGGGAAAATGAACCCAGTTTGGAGGGGAAAACCTGATTTGTGTAAAAATGCACCCAGTTTTGGGAAAAAAAAAAGGATTTTGGGAAAAATGAACCCAGTTTGGGAGGAAAAAAAGCTGATTATGGGGTAAATGAACCCAGTGTGGAGATGAAATACCAGATTTTGCGGAAAATCAACCAGTTTGGGGGGATAAACCCGTTTTTGAGGAAAATGAACCCAGTTTTGGGGGAATAAAACTGATTTTGGGGAAAATAAACCCAGTTTTGGAAAAGAAAAAATTATCTTGGGGAAAATTAACTCAGTAATTGGGAAAAAAAACCCCGGATTTTGGGGAAAATGAACACAGTTTGGGAGGGGAAACCCATTTTTAAGGATAATGAACCCAGTCTGGGGGGGGAAAAAATATTTAGGGGAAAATTAACCCAGTAATCGGAAAAAAAACCCCCGAATTTTTCGGAAAATGAACACAGTTTGGGGTTGAAATCCCAATTTGTAGGGAAATTAACCCAGTTTTGGTGGGGAAAAAATCAGATTTTGGGGAAAATGAACCCAATTTGGGAGGAAAAAATCCGATTTTGGGGAAAATGAACCCAGAGTGGAGATGAAATACCAGATTTTTGGGAAAATGAACCCAGTTTGGAGGGGAAAACCGAATTTGTGTGAAAATGAACCCAGTTTTGGGGGCAAAAAAAAAGGATTTTGAGAAAAATGAACCCAGTTTGGGAGGAAAAAACTCTGATTATGGGGAAAATGAACCCGGTTTGGTGGGAAAAACCCGTTTTTGATGAAAATGAACCCAGTTTTGGGAAAAAAAAGAACAATTTTGGGGAAATTGAACCCAGGAACAGGGAAAAAAACCTGATTTTGGGGAAAATGAACCCCGTTTGTAGGGGGAAAACCTGATTTGTGTGAAAATACACCCAGTTTTTTGGGGAAAAAAAAAGGATTATGGGCAAAAATGAACCCAGTTTCGGAGGAAAAAAGCTGATTATGGGGAAAATGAACCCAGTTTTGGGGGAATGAAACCGATTTGGGGGAAAATGAACCCAGTAATGGGGATGAAACCCTGATTTTGGGGAAAATGTACCCAGTATGGAGTGGAAATAGAAGATTTTGGGGAAAATGAAATGAGTTTGAAGGGGAAAACCTGATTTGTGTGAAAATGCACCCAGTTTGGGGTTGAAAACCCAATTTGTATGGAAATGAACCCAGTTTTGTTGGAAAAAAACACATTTTGGGGAAAATGAACCCAGTTTGGGAGGAAAAAATTCGATTTTGAGGAAAATGAACCCAGTTTTGGGGAAAAAAAGAACGATTTTGGGGAAAATGAACCCAGTTTAGGGGGAAAAAAACTGATTTTGGGGAAAATGAACGCAGTTTGGGAGGGAAACCCAATTTGTAGGGAAATGAACCGGGTTTTGGTGGAACAAAACAGATTTTGGGGAAAATGAACCCAGTTTGGGGGAAAAAAATCTGATTATGTGGAAAATGAATCCAGTTTGGGAGGAAAAAAAACCCTGATTTTGGGGTAAATGAACCCAGTGTGGAGGAAATACCAGATTTTGGGGAAAATGAACCAGTTTGGGGGGATAAACCCGTTTTTGAGGAAAATGAACCCAGTTTTGGGGGAATAAAACCGATTTTGGGGAAAATGAACCCAGTTTTGGGGAAGAAAAAATGATCTTGGGGAAAATTAACTCAGTAATTGGAAAAAAAAACCCGGATTTTGGGGAAAATGAACACAGTTTGGGGGGGAAACCCAATTTGTAGGGAAATGAACCGGGTTTTGGTGGAACAAAAGAGATTTTGGGGAAAATGAACCCAGTTTGGGGGGAAAAAATCTGATTATGTGGAAAATAAATCCAGTTTGGGAGGAAAAAAAACCTGATATTGGGGTAAATGAACCCAGTGTGGAGATGAAATACCCGATTTTGGGGAAAATGAACCAGTTTGGGGGGATAAACCCGTTTTTGAGGAAAATGAACCCAGTTTTGGGGGAATAAAACTGATTTTGGAGAAAATGAACACAGTTTGGGGGGGGAAACCCAATTTGTAGGGAAATGAACCGGGTTTTGGTGGAACAAAACAGATTTTGGGGAAAATGAACCCAGTTTGGGGGGAAAAAATCTGATTATGTGGAAAATGAATCCAGTTTGGGAGGAAAAAAAACCTGATTTTGGGGTAAATGAACCCAGTGCGGAGATGAAATACCAGATTTTGGGGAAAATGAACCAGTTTGGGGGGAATAAAACCGATTTTGGGGAAAATGAACCGAGTAATGGGGAAAAGAAACCTGATTTTGGGATAAATGTACCCAGTGTGGAGTGGAAATAGAAGATTTTGGGGAAAATGAACCCAGTTTGGAGGGGAAAACCTGATTTGTGTAAAAATGCACCCAGTTTTGGGAAAAAAAAAAAAGGATTTTGGGAAAAATTAACCCAGTTTCGGTGGAAAAAAAGCTGATTATGGGGTAAATGAACCCAGTGTGGAGATGAAATACCAGTTTTTGGGGAAAATGAACCAGTTTGGGGGGATAAACCCGTTTTTGAGGAAAATGAACCCAGTTTTGGGGGAATAAAAACGATTTTGGGGAAAATTAACCCAGTTTTGGGGAAGATAAAATGATCTTGGGGAATATTAACTCAGTAATTGGGAAAAAAACCCCCGGATTTTGGGGAAAATGAACACAGTTTGGGAGGAGAAACCCATTTTTAAGGATAATGAACCCAGTTTGGAGGGGAAAAAATTATTTAGGAGAAAATGAACCCAGTAATCGGAAAAAAACCCCGAATTTTGCGGAAAATGAACACAGTTTGGGGTTAAAATCCCAATTTGTAGGGAAATTAACCCAGTTTTGGTGGGGAAAAAAAACAGATTTTGGGGAAAATGAACCCAGTTTGGGAGGAAAAAATCCGATTTTGGGGAAAATGAACCCAGTTTTTGGGAAAAAAAGAACGATTTTGGGGAAAATGAACCCAGTTTGGGGTGAAAAAAAACTGATTTTGGGGAAAATGAACACAGTTTGGGGGGAATAAAACCAATTTTGGGGAAAATGAACCGAGTAATGGGGAAAAGAAACCTGATTTTGGGATAAATGTACCCAGTGTGGAGTGGAAATAGAAGATTTGGGGAAAAATGAACCCAGTTTCGGAGGAAAAAAAGCTGATTATGGGGTAAATGAACCCAGTGTGGAGATGAAATACCAGATTTTGAAGAAAATCAACCAGTTTGGGGGGATAAACCCGTTTTAGAGGAATATGAACCCAGTTTTGGGGAAAAAAAGAACAATTTTGGAGAAAATGAACCCAGTAACAGGGAAAAAAAACCTGATTTTGTGGAAAATGAACCCCATTTGTAGGGGGGAAAACCTGATTTGTGTGAAAATACACCCAGTTTTGGTGGAGGAAACCAGATTGGGGGGAAATGAACCCAGTAATGGCGAAAAAAAACCCTAATTTTTGGTAAAATGAACACAATTTAGAGGAGAAAACCGAATTTGTAGGGAAATGAACCATGTTTTGTTGGAAAAAACCCTGATTTTGGGGAAAATGAACCCCGTTTGTAGGGGGAAAACCTGATTTGTTTGAAAATACACCCAGTTTTGGGGGGAAACAAATCATTTTGGGGAAAATGAACCCAGTTTCGGAGGAAAAAAAGCTGATTATGGGGGAAATGAACCCAGTTTTGGGGGAATAAAACCGATTTGGGGGAAAATGAACCCAGTAATGGGGATGAAACCCTGATTTTGGGGAAAATGTACCCAGTATGGAGTGGAAATAGAAGATTTTGGGGAAAATGAAATGAGTTTGGAGGGGAAAACCTGATTTGTGTGAAAATGCACCCAGTTTGGGGTTGAAAACCCAATTTGTAGGGAAATGAACACAGTTTGTTGGAAAAAAACCCAGATTTTGGGGAAAAAGAACCCAGTTTGGGAGGAAAAAATCCGTTTTTGAGGAAAATGAACCCAGTTTTGGGGAAAAAAAGAACAATTTTTGGGAAAATGAACAAAGTTGGGGGGGGAAAACCCAATTTGTAGGGAAATGAACCGGGTTTTGGTGGAACAAAGGAGATTTTGGGGAAAATGGACCCAGTTTGGGAGGAAAAAAAGCTGATTATGGGGTAAATGAACCCAGTGTGGAGATGAAATACCAGATTTTGGTAAAAATGAACCATTTTGGGGGGATAAACCTGTTTTTGGGGAAAATGAACCCAGTTTTGGGGGAATAAAAACTATTTTGGGGAAAATGAACCCAGTTTTGGGGAAGAAAAAATGATCTTGGGGAAAATTAACTCAGTAATTGGGAAAAAAAACCCCGGATTTTGGGGAAAATGAACACAGTTTGGGAGGGGAAACCCATTTCTAAGGATAATGAACCCAGTTTGGGGGGGGGGAAATTATTTAGGGGAAAATTAACCCAGTAATCGGAAAAAAACCCACGAATTTTGTGGAAAATGAACACAGTTTGGGGTTGAAATCCTAATTTGTAGGGAAATGAACCCAGTTTTGGTGGGGAAAAAAAACAGATTTTGGGGAAAATGAACCCAGTTTGGGAGGAAAAAATCCTATTTTGGGGAAAATGAACCCAGAGTGGAGATGAAATACCAGATTTTTGGGAAAATGAACCCAGTTTGGAGGGGAAAACCTGATTTGTGTGAAAATGAACCCAGTTTTGGAGGCAAAAAAAAAGGATTTTGAGAAAAATGAACTCAGTTTGGGAGGAAAAAAATCTGATTATGAGGAAAATGAACCCAGTTTGGTGGGAAAAACCCGATTTTGAGGAAAATGAACCCAGTTTTGGGGAAAAAAGAACAATTTTGGGGAAAATGAACCCAGTAACAGGGAAAAAACCTGATTTTGGGGAAAATGAACCCCGTTTGTAGAGGGAAAACCTGATTTGTGTGAAAATACACCCAGTTTTGGGGGGAAAAAAAGGATTTTGGGGAAAATGAACCCAGTTTCGGAGGAAAAAAGCTGATTATGGGGAAAATGAACCCAGTTTTGGGGGAATAAAACCGATTTGGAGGAAAATGAACCCAGTAATGGGGATGAAACCCAGATTTTGGGGAAAATGTACCCAGTATGGAGTGGAAATAGAAGATTTTGGGGAAAATGAAATGAGTTTGGAGGGGAAAACCTGATTTGTGTGAAAATGCACCCAGTTTGGGGATGAAAACCCAATTTGTAGGGAAATGAACCCAGTTTTGTTGGAAAAAAAACCTAGATTTTGGGGAAAATGAACCCAGTTTGGGAGGAAAAATTCGATTTTGAGGAAAATGAACCTAGTTTTGGGGAAAAAAAGAACGATTTGGGGGAAAATGAACCCTGTTTGGGAGGAAAAAAAGCTGATTATGGGGTAAATGAACCCAGTGTGGAGATGAAATACCAGATTTTGAGGAAAATGAACCAGTTTGGGGGGATAAACCCGTTTTTGAGGAAAATGAACCCAGTTTTGGGGGAATAAAACCGATTTTGGGGAAAATGAACCCAGTTTTGGGGAAGAAAAAATGATCTTGGGGAAAATTAACTCAGTAATTGGGAAAAAAAAAAACGGATTTTGGGGAAAATGAACACAGTTTGGGAGGGGAAACCCATTTTTAAGGATAATGAACCCAGTTTGGAGGGGAAAAAATTATTTAGGAGAAAATGAACCCAGTAATTGGAAAAAAAAACCCGAATTTTGCGGAAAATGAACACAGTTTGGGGTTGAAATCCCAATTTGTAGGGAAATGAACCCAGTTTTGGTGGGGAAAAAAACAGATTTTGGGGAAAATGAACCCAATTTGGGAGGAAAAAATCCTATTTTGAGGAAAATGAACCCAGAGTGGAGATGAAATACCAGATTTTTGGGAAAATGAACCCAGTTTGGAGGGGAAAACCTGATCTGTGTGAAAATGAACCCAGTTTTGGGGCAAAAAAAAGGATTTTGAGAAAAAATGAACCCAGTTTGGGAGGAAAAAAAGCTGATTATGGGGAAAATGAACCCGGTTTGGTGGGAAAAACCCGTTTTTGAGGAAAATGAGCCCAGTTTTGGAAAAAAAAAGAACAATTTTGGGGAAAATGAACCCAGTAACAGGGAAAAAAACCTGATTTTGGGGAAAATGAAACCCGTTTGTAGGGGGAAAACCTGATTTGTGTGAAAATACACCCAGTTTTGGGGGGTAAAAAAGGATTTTGGGGAAAATGAACCCAGTTTCGAAGGAAAAAAGCTGATTATGGGGAAAATGAACCCAGTTTTGGGGGAATAAAACCGATTTGGGGGAAAATGAACCCAGTAATGGGGATGAAACCCTGATTTTGGGGAAAATGTACCCAGCATGGAGTGGAAATAGAAGATTTTGGGGAAAATGAAATGAGTTTGGAGGGGAAAACCTGATTTGTGTGAAAATGCACCCAGTTTGGGGATGAAAACCCAATTTGTAGGGAAATGAACCCAGTTTTGTTGGAAAAAAAACCCAGATTTTGGGGAAAATGAACCCAGTTTGGGAGGAAAAATTCGATTTTGAGGAAAATGAACCTAGTTTTGGGGAAAAAAAGAACGATTTGGGGGAAAATGAACCCAGTTTGGGAGGAGAAACCCAATTTGTAGGGGAATTAACCCAGTTTTGTTGGAAAATAGCCCAGATTTTGGGGAAAATGAACCCAGTTTGGGAGGAAAAAATTCGATTTTGAGGAAAATGAACCTAGTTTTGGGGGAAAAAAGAATGATTTTTGGGAAAATGAACCCAGTTTGAGGGTAAAAAATACTGAATTTGGGGAAAATGAACACAGTTTGGGGGGGAAAACCCAATTTGTAGGGAAATGAACCGGGTTTTGGTGGAACAAAAGAGATTTTGGGGAAAATGGACCCAGTCTGGGAGGAAAAAAAACCTGATTTTGGGGTAAATGAACCCAATGTGGAGATGAAATACCAGATTTTGGAGAAAATGAACCCAGTTTGGAATGGAAAACCTGATTTCTGTAAAAATGCACCCAGTTTTGGGAAAGAAAAAAAGTATTTTGGGAAAAATGAACACAGTTTGGGAGGAAAAAAAGATGATTATGTGGTAAATGAACCCAGTGTGGAGATGAAATACCAGATTTTGGGGAAAATGAACCAGTTTGGGGGGATAAACCCGTTTTTGAGGAAAATGAACCCAGTTTTGGGGGAATAAAAGCGAATTTGGGGAAAATGAACCCAGTTTTGGGGAAGAAAAAATGATCTTGGGGAAAATTAACTCAGTAATTGGGAAAAAAAACCCCGGATTTTGGGGAAAATGAACACAGTTTGGGAGGGGAAAACCCAATTTGTAGGGAAATGAACCGGGTTTTGGTGGAACAAAAGAGATTTTGGGGAAAATGAATCTAGTTTGGGGGGGAAAAAACCTGATTTTGGGGAAAATGAACACAGTTTGGGGGGGGGAAATGATTTTGGGGAAAATGAACACAGTTTGGGGGGGAAAACCCAATTTGTAGGGAAATGAACCGGGTTTTGGTGGAACAAAAGAGATTTTGGGGAAAATGGACCCAGTTTGGGAGGAAAAAAAACCTGATTTTGGGGTAAATGAACCGAGTGTGGAGATGAAATACCAGATTTTGGGGAAAATGAACCAGTTTGGGGGGATAAACCCGTTTTTGAGGAAAATGAACCCAGTTTTGGGGGAATAAAACCGATTTTGGGGAAAATGAACCCAGTTTTGGGGAAGAAAAAATGATCTTGGGGAAAATTATCTCAGTAATTGGGAAAAAAAACCCCGGATTTTGGGGAAAATGAACACAGTTTGGGAGGGGAAACCCATTTTTAAGGATAATGAACCCAGTCTGGGGGGAAAAAAATTATTTAGGGGAAAATTAACCCAGTATTCGGAAAAAAAACCCCGAATTTTGCGGAAAATGAACACAGTTTGGGGTTGAAATCCCAATTTGTAGGGAAATGAACCCAGTTTTGGTGGGGAAAAAAACAGATTTTGGGGAAAATGAACCCAGTTTGGGAGGAAAAAATCCGATTTTGGGGAAAATGAACCCAGAGTGGCGATGAAATACCAGATTTTGGGGAAAATGAACCCAGTTTGGAGGGGAAAACCTGATTTGTGTGAAAATGAACCCAATTTTGGGGTCAAAAAAAAAAGGATTTTGAGAAAAATGAACCCAGTTTGGGAGGAAAAAAAGCTGATTATGGGAAAAATGAGCCCAGTTTTGGTGGGAAAAACCCGTTTTTGAGGAAAATGAACCCAGTTTTGGGGAAAAAAAGAACAATTTTGGGGAAAATGAATCCAGTAATGGGGAAAAAAAACTGATTTTGGGGAAAATGAACCCCGTTTGTAGGGGGAAAACCTGATTTGTGTGAAAATACTCCCAGTTTTAGTGGAGGAAATCAGATTTGGGGGGAAATGAACCCAGTATTGGGGAAAAAAAAACTGATTTTGCGGAAAATGAACACAGTTTGGGAGGAAAAACCCAATTTGAAGGGAAATGAACCGTGTTTTGGTGGAAAAAAACCTGATTTGGGGGAAAATGTACCCCGTTTGTAGGGGGAAAACCTGATTTGTTTGAAAATACAACCAGTTTTGGGGGGAAAGAAAGTATTTTGGGGAAAATGAACCCAGTTTTGGAGGAAAAAAGCTGATTATGGGGAAAATGAACCCAGTTTGGGAGGAAAAAATCCGATTTTGAGGAAAATGTACCCAGTATGGAGTGGAAATAGAAGATTTTGGGGAAAATGAAATCAGTTTGGTGGGGAAAACCTGATTTGTGTGAAAATGCACCCAGTTTTGGGTTGAAAACCCAATTTGTAGGGAAATGAACTCAGTTTTGTTGGAAAAAAACCCAGATTTTGGGGAAAAAGAACCCAGTTTGGGAGGAAAAAATCCGATTTTGAGGAAAATGAACCTAGTTTTGGGGGAAAAAAGAACGATTTTTGGGAAAATGAACCCAGTTTGAGGGTAAAAAAAACTGATTTTGGGGAAAATGAACACAGTTTGGGGGGGAAAAAAACTGATTTTGGGGAAAATGTACAGAGTTTGGGGGGGAAACCCAATTTGTAGGGAAATGAACCGGGTTTTGGTGGAACAAAACAGATTTTGGGGAAAATGAACCCAGTTTTGGGGAAGAAAAAATGATCTTGGGGAAAATTATCTCAGTAATTGGGAAAAAAAAAACCCATATTTTGGGGAAAATGAACACAGTTTGGAAGGGGAAACCCATTTTTAAGGATAATGAACCCAGTCTGGGGGGAAAAAAATTATTTAGGGGAAAATTAACCCAGTATTCGGAAAAAAAACCCCGAATTTTGCGGAAAATGAACACAGTTTGGGGTTGAAATCCCAATTTGTAGGGAAATGAACCCAGTTTTGGTGGGGAAAAAAACAGATTTTGGGGAAAATGAACCCAGTTTGGGAGGAAAAAATCCGATTTTGGGGAAAATGTACCCAGAGTGGAGATGAAATACCAGATTTTTGGGAAAATTAACCCAGTTTGGAGGGGAAAACCTGATTTGTGTGAAAATGAGCCCAGTTTTGGGGTCAAAAAAAAAAGGACCTTGAGAAAAATGAACCCAGTTTGGGAGGAAAAAAATCTGATTATGGGAAAAATGAGCCCAGTTTTGGTGGGAAAAACCCGTATTTGAGGAAAATGAACCCAGTTTTTGGGAAAAAAAGAACAATTTTGGGGAAAATGAATCCAGTAATGGGGAAAAAAAACTGATTTTGGGGAAAATGAACCCCCTTTGAAAGGGGGAAACCTGATTTGTGTGAAAATACACGCAGTTATGGTGGAGGAAACCAGATTTAGGGGGAAATGAACCCAGTAATGGAGAAAAAAAACCTGATTTTGGGGAAAATGAACACAGTTTGGGAGGAAAAACCCAATTTGAAGGGAAATGAACCTGTTTTGGTGGAAAAAAAACTGATTTTGGGGAAAATGAACCCCGTTTGTAGGGGGAAAACCTGATTTGTTTGAAAATACACCCAGTTTTGGGGGGAAAGAAAGGATTTTGGGGAAAATGAACCCAGTTTTGGAGGAAAAAAGCTGATTATGGGGAAAATGAACCCAGTTTGGGAGGAAAAAAAACGATTTTGAGGAAACTGTACCCAGTATGGAGTGGAAATAGAAGATTTTGGGGAAAATGAAATGAGTTTGGAGGGGAAAACCTGATTTGTGTGAAAATGCACCCAGTTTGGGGTTGAAAACCCAATTTGTAGGGAAATGAACCCAGTTTTGTTGGAAAAAAACCCAGATTTTGGGGAAAATGAACCCAGTTTGGGAGGAAAAAATCCGATTTTGAGGAAAATGAACCTAGTTTTGGGGGAAAAAAAGAACCATTTTTGGGAAAATGAACCCAGTTTGAGGGTAAAAAAACTGATTTTGGGGAAAATGTACACAGTTTGGGGGGGAAACCCAATTTCTAGGGAAATGAACCGGGTTTTGGTGGAACAAAACCGATTTTGGGGAAAATGAACCCAGTTTTGGGGAAGAAAAAATGATCTTGGGGAAAATTAACTCAGTAATTAGGAAAAAAAAAACCGGATTTTGGGGAAAATGAACACAGTTTGGGAGGGGAAAACCCAATTTGTAGGGAAATGAACCGGGTTTTGGTGGAACAAAAGAGATTTTGGGGAAAATGAACCCAGTTTGGGGGGAAAAAAAACTTGATTTTGGGGTAAATGAACCCAGTGTGGAGATGAAATACGAGATTTTGGGGAAAATGAACCAGTTTGGGGGAAGAAAAAATGATCTTGGGGAAAATTAGCTCAGAAATTGGGAAAAAAAAAACCCGGATTTTGGGGAAAATGAACACAGTTTGGGAGGGGAAACCCATTTTTAAGGATAATGAACCCAGTCTGGGGAGAAAAAAAATATTTAGGGGAAAATTAACCCAGTAATCGGGATAAAAAACCACGAATTTTGCGGAAAATGAACACAGTTTGGGGTTGAAATCCCAATTTGTAGGGAAATTAGCCCAGTTTTGGTGGGGAAAAAAACAGATTTTGGGGAAAATGAACCCAGTTTGGGAGGAAAAAATCCGATTTTGGGGAAAATGAACCCAGAGTGGAGATGAAATACCAGATTTTTGGGAAAATGAACCCAGTTTGGGAGGAAAAAATCCGATTTTGAGGAAAATGAACCTAGTTTTGGGGGAAAAAAGAACGATTTTTGGGAAAATGAACCCCGTTTGAGGGTAAAAAAAACTGATTTTGGGGAAAATGAACACAGTTTGGGGGGGGAAAAAACTGATTTTGGGGAAAATGTACACAGTTTGGGGGGGAAACCCAATTTGTAGGGAAATGAACCGGGTTTTGGTGGAACAAAACAGATTTTGGGGAAAATGAACCCAGTTTGGGGGGAAAAAATATGATTATGTGGAAAATGAATCCTGTTTGGGAGGAAAAAAAAAACCTGATTTTGGGGTAAATGAACCCAGTGTGGAGGAAATACCAGATTTTGGGGAAAATGAACCAGTTTGGGGGGATAAACCCGTTTTTGAGGAAAATGAACCCAGTTTTGGGGGAATAAAACCGATTTTGGGTGAAATGAACCCAGTTTTGGGGAAGAAAAAATGATCTTGGGGAAAATTAACTCAGTAATTGGGAAAAAAAAAACGGATTTTTGGGAAAATGAACACAGTTTGGGAGGGGAAACCCAATTTGTAGGGAAATGAACCGGGTTTTGGTGGAACAAAACAGATTTTGGGGAAAATGAACCCAGTTTGGGGGGAAAAAATATGATTATGTGGAAAATGAATCCTGTTTGGGAGGAAAAAAAAACCTGATTTTGGGGTAAATGAACCTAGTGTGGAGGAAATAGCAGATTTTGGGGAAAATGAACCAGTTTGGGGGGATAAACCCATTTTTGAGGGAAATGAACCCAGTTTTGGGGGAATAAAACCGATTTTGGGTGAAATGAACCCAGTTTTGGGGAAGAAAAAATGATCTTGGGAAAAATTAACTCAGTAATTGGGAAAAAAAAACCCGGATTTTTGGGAAAATGAACACAGTTTGGGAGGGGAAAACCCAATTTGTAGGGAAATGAACCGGGTTTTGGTGGAACAAAAGAGATTTTGGGAAAAATGGACCCAGTTTGGGAGGAAAAAAAACCTGATTTTGGGGAAAATGAACCCAGTGTGGAGATGAAATACCAGATTTTGGAGAAAATGAACCCAGTTTGGAATGGAAAAGCTGATTTCTGTAAAAATGCACCCAGTTTTGGGAAAGAAAAAAAGGATTTTGGGAAAAATGAACCCAGTTTGGGAGGAAAAAAAAACTGATTTTGGGGTAAATGAACCCAGTGTGGAGATGAAATACCAGATTTTGGGGAAAATGAACCAGTTTGGGGGGATAAACCCGTTTTTGAGGAAAATGAACCCAATTTTGGGGGAATAAAACTGATTTTGGGGAAAATGAACCCAGTTTTGGGGAAGAAAAAATGATCTTGGGGAAAATTAGCTCAGTAATTGGGAAAAAAAAACCCGGATTTTGGGGAAAATGAACACAGTTTGGGAGGGGAAACCGATTTTTAAGGATAATGAACCCAGTCTGGGGGGAAAAAAATTATTTAGGGGAAAATTAACCCAGTAATCGGAAAAAAACCCCCGAATTTTGCGGAAAACGAACACAGTTTGGGGTTGAAATCCCAATTTGTAGGGAAATGAACCCAGTTTTGGTGGGGAAAAAAACAGATTTTGGGGAAAATGAACCCAGTTTGGGAGGAAAAAATCCGATTTTGGGGAAAATGAACCCAGAGTGGAGATGAAATACCAGATTTTTGGGAAAATGAACCCAGTTTGGAGGGGAAAACCTGATTTGTGTGAAAATGAACCCAGTCTTGGGGGCAAAAAAAAGGATTTTGAGAAAAATGAACCCAGTTTGGGAGGAAAAAAAGCTGATTATGGGAAAAATGAGCCCAGTTTTGGTGGGAAAAACCCGTTTTTGAGGAAAATGAACCCAGTTTTGGGGAAAAAAAGAACAATTTTGGGGAAAATGAATCCAGTAATGGGGAAAAAAACTGATTTTGGGGAAAATGAACCCCGTTTGTAGGGGGAAAACCTGATTTGTGTGAAAATACACCCAGTTTTGGTGGAGGAAATCAGATTTGGGGGGAAATGAACCCAGTAATGGGGAAAAAAAACCTGATTTTGGGGAAAATGAACACAGTTTGGGAGGAAAAACCCAATTTGAAGGGAAATGAACCGTGTTTTGGTGGAAAAAAAACAGATTTTGGGGAAAATGAACCCCGTTTGTAGGGGGAAAACCTGATTTGTTTGAAAATACACCCAGTTTTGGGGGGAAAGAAAGGATTTTGGGGAAAATGAACCCAGTTTTGGAGGAAAAAAGCTGATTATGGGGAAAATGAACCCAGTTTGGGAGGAAAAAATCCGATTTTGAGGAAACTGTACCCAGTATGGAGTGGAAATAGAAGATTTTGGGGAAAATGAAATGAGTTTGGAGGGGAAAACCTGATTTGTGTGAAAATGCACCCAGTTTGGGGTTGAAAACCCAATTTGTAGGGAAATTAACCCAGTTTTGTTGGAAAAAAACCCAGCTTTTGGGGAAAATGAACCCAGTTTGGGAGGAAAAAATCCGATTTTGAGGAAAATGAACCTAGTTTTGGGGGAAAAAAAGAACCATTTTTGGGAAAATGAACCCAGTTTGAGGGTAAAAAACCTGATTTTGGGGAAAATGTACACAGTTTGGGGGGGAAACCCAATTTGTAGGGAAATGAACCGGGTTTTGGTGGAACAAAACCGATTTTGGGGAAAATGAACCCAGTTTTGGGGAAGAAAAAATGATCTTGGGGAAAATTAACTCAGTAATTAGGAAAAAAAAACCCGGATTTTGGGGAAAATGAACCCAGTTTTGGAGAAAAAAATCTTATTTTGGGGAAAATGAACCCAGAGTGGAGAAGAAATACCAGATTTTTGGGAAAATGAACCCAGTTTGGAGGGGAAAACCTGATTTGTGTGAAAATGAACCCAGTTTTGGGGGCAAAAAAAAGGATTTTGAGAAAAATGAACCCAGTTTGGGAGGAAAAAAAACTGATTATGGGGAAAATGAACCCAGTTTGGTGGGAAAAACCCGTTTTTGAGGAAAATGAACCCAGTAACAGGGAAAAAAAACTGATTTTGGGGAAAATGAACCCCATTTGTAGGGGGAAAACCTGATTTGTGTGAAAATACACCCAGTTTTGGGGGGAAAAAAAGGATTTTGGGGAAAATGAACCCAGTTTCGGAGGAAAAAAGCTGATTATGGGGAAAATGAACCCAGTTTTGGGGTATAAAACCGATTTGGGGGAAAATGAACCCAGTAATGGGGATGAAACCCTGATTTGGGGGAAAATGTACCCAGTGTGGAGTGGAAATAGAAGATTTTGGGGAAAATGAACCCAGTTTCAGAGGAAAAAAGCTGATTATGGGGAAAATGAACCCAGTTTTGGGTGAATAAAACCGATTTGGGGGGAAATGAACCCAGTAATGGGGATGAAACCCTGATTTTGGGGAAAATGTACCCAGTATGGAGTGGAAATAGAAGATTTTGGGGAAAATGAAATGAGTTTGGAGGGGAAAACCTGATTTGTGTGAAAATGCACCCAGTTTGGGGTTGAAAACCCAATTTGTAGGGAAATGAACCCAGTTTTGTTGGAAAATAACCCAGATTTTGGGGAAAATGAACCCAGTTTGGGAAGAAAAAATTCTATTTTGAGGAAAATGAACCTAGTTTTGGGGAAAAAAAGAACGATTTTGGGGAAAATAAACCCTGTTTGGGGGGAAAAAAACTGAATTTGGGGAAAATGAACACAGTTTGGGGGGGAAAACCCAATTTGTAGGGAAATGAACCGGGTTTTGGTGGAACAAAAGAGATTTTGGGGAAAATGAACCCAGTTTGGGGGGGGAAAACATGATTTGTGTGAAAATACACCCAGTTTTCGGGGAAAAAAAAGGATTATGGGCAAAAATGAACCCAGTTTCGGAGGAAAAAAGCTGATTATGGGGAAAATGAACCCAGTTTGGGGGGAATAAAACCGATTTGGGGGAAAATGAACCCAGTAATGGGGATGAAACCCTGATTTTGGGGAAAATGTACCCAGTATGGAGTGGAAATAGAAGATTTTGGGGAAAATGAAATGAGTTTGGAGGGGAAAACCTGATTTGTGTGAAAATGCACCCAGTTTGGGGATGAAAACCCAATTTGTAGGGAAATGAACCCAGTTTTGTTGGAAAAAAACCCAGATTTTGGGGAAAATGAACCCAGTTTGGGAGGAAAAAATCTGATTATGGGAAAAATGAGCCCAGTTTTGGTGGGAAAAACCCGTTTTTGAGGAAAATGAACCCAGTTTTGGGGAAAAAAAGAACAATTTTGGGGAAAATGAATCCAGTAATGGGGAAAAAAACCTGATTTTGGGGAAAATGAACCCCCTTTGAAGGGGGGAAACCTGATTTGTGTGAAAATACACCCAGTTATGGTGGAGGAAACCAGATTTAGGGGGAAATGAACCCAGTAATGGGGAAAAAAAAACTGATTTTGGGGAAAATGTACACAGTTTGGGAGGAAAAACCCAATTTGAAGGGAAATGAACCTGTTTTGGTGGAAAAAAAACTGATTTTGGGGAAAATGAACCCCGTTTGTAGGGGGAAAACCTGATTTGTTTGAAAATACACCCAGTTTTGGGGGGAAAGAAAGGATTTTGGGGAAAATGAACCCAGTTTTGGAGGAAAAAAGCTGATTATGGGGAAAATGAACCCAGTTTGGGAGGAAAAAAACCGATTTTGAGGAAACTGTACCCAGTATGGAGTGGAAATAGAAGATTTTGGGGAAAATGAAATGAGTTTGGAGGGGAAAACCTGATTTGTGTGAAAATGCACCCAGTTTGGGGTTGAAAACCCAATTTGTAGGGAAATGAACCCAGTTTTGTTGGAAAAAAACCCAGATTTTGGGGAAAATGAACCCAGTTTGGGAGGAAAAAATCCGATTTTGAGGAAAATGAACCTAGTTTTGGGGGAAAAAAAGAACCATTTTTGGGAAAATGAACCCAGTTTGAGGGTAAAAAACCTGATTTTGGGGAAAATGTACACAGTTTGGGGGGGAAACCCAATTTCTAGGGAAATGAACCGGGTTTTGGTGGAACAAAACCGATTTTGGGGAAAATGAACCCAGTTTTGGGGAAGAAAAAATGATCTTGGGGAAAATTAACTCAGTAATTAGGAAAAAAAAACCCGGATTTTGGGGAAAATGAACACAGTTTGGGAGGGGAAAACCCAATTTGTAGGGAAATGAACCGGGTTTTGGTGGAACAAAAGAGATTTTGGGGAAAATGAACCCAGTTTGGGGGGAAAAAAAACTTGATTTTGGGGTAAATGAACCCAGTGTGGAGATGAAATACGAGATTTTGGGGAAAATGAACCAGTTTGGGGGAAGAAAAAATGATCTTGGGGAAAATTAGCTCAGTAATTGGGAAAAAAAAAACCCGGATTTTGGGGAAAATGAACACAGTTTGGGAGGGGAAAACCCAATTTGTAGGGAAATGAACCGTGTTTTGGTGGAAAAAAAAACTGATTTTGGGGAAAATGAACCCAGTTTTGGGGAAGAAAAAATGATCTTGGGGAAAATTAGTTCAGTAATTGGGAAAGAAAAACCCGGATTTTGGGGAAAATGAACACAGTTTGGGAGGGGAAACCGATTTTTAAGGATAATGAACCCAGTCTGGGGGGAAAAAAATTATTTAGGGGAAAATTAACTCAGTAATCGGAAAAAAACCCCCGAATTTTGCGGAAAACGAACACAGTTTGGGGTTGAAATCCCAATTTGTAGGGAAATGAACCCAGTTTTGGTGGGGAAAAAAACAGATTTTGGGGAAAATGAACCCAGTTTGGGAGGAAAAAATCCGATTTTGGGGAAAATGAACCCAGAGTGGAGATGAAATACCAGATTTTTGGGAAAATGAACCCAGTTTGGAGGGGAAAACCTGATTTGTGTGAAAATGAACCCAGTCTTGGGGGCAAAAAAAAGGATTTTGAGAAAAATGAACCCAGTTTGGGAGGAAAAAAAGCTGGTTATGGGAAAAATGAGCCCAGTTTTGGTGGGAAAAACCCGTTTTTGAGGAAAATGAACCCAGTTTTGGGGAAAAAAAGAACAATTTTGGGGAAAATGAATCCAGTAATGGGGAAAAAAAACTGATTTTGGGGAAAATGAACCCCGTTTGTAGGGGGAAAACCTGATTTGTGTGAAAATACACCCAGTTTTGGTGGAGGAAATCAGATTTGGGGGGAAATGAACCCAGTAATGGGGAAAAAAACCCTGATTTTGGGGAAAATGAACACAGTTTGGGAGGAAAAACCCAATTTGAAGGGAAATGAACCGTGTTTTGGTGGAAAAAAAACAGATTTTGGGGAAAATGAACCCCGTTTGTAGGGGGAAAACCTGATTTGTTTGAAAATACACCCAGTTTTGGGGGGAAAGAAAGGATTTTGGGGAAAATGAACCCAGTTTGGGAGGAAAAAATCCGATTTTGAGGAAACTGTACCCAGTATGGAGTGGAAATAGAAGATTTTGGGGAAAATGAAATGAGTTTGGAGGGGAAAACCTGATTTGTGTGAAAATGCACCCAGTTTGGGGTTGAAAACCCAATTTGTAGGGAAATGAACCCAGTTTTGTTGGAAAAAAACCCAGATTTTGGGGAAAATGAACCCAGTTTGGGAGGAAAAAATCCGATTTTGAGGAAAATGAACCTAGTTTTGGGGGAAAAAAAGAACCATTTTTGGGAAAATGAACCCAGTTTGAGGGTAAAAAACCTGATTTTGGGGAAAATGTACACAGTTTGGGGGGGAAACCCAATTTCTAGGGAAATGAACCGGGTTTTGGTGGAACAAAACCGATTTTGGGGAAAATGAACCCAGTTTTGGGGAAGAAAAAATGATCTTGGGGAAAATTAACTCAGTAATTAGGAAAAAAAAACCCGGATTTTGGGGAAAATGAACACAGTTTGGGAGGGGAAAACCCAATTTGTAGGGAAATGAACCGGGTTTTGGTGGAACAAAAGAGATTTTGGGGAAAATGAACCCAGTTTGGGGGGAAAAAAAACTTGATTTTGGGGTAAATGAACCCAGTGTGGAGATGAAATACGAGATTTTGGGGAAAATGAACCAGTTTGGGGGAAGAAAAAATGATCTTGGGGAAAATTAGCTCAGAAATTGGGAAAAAAAAAACCCGGATTTTGGGGAAAATGAACACAGTTTGGGAGGGGAAACCCATTTTTAAGGATAATGAACCCAGTCTGGGGAGAAAAAAAATATTTAGGGGAAAATTAACCCAGTAATCGGGATAAAAAACCACGAATTTTGCGGAAAATGAACACAGTTTGGGGTTGAAATCCCAATTTGTAGGGAAATTAGCCCAGTTTTGGTGGGGAAAAAAACAGATTTTGGGGAAAATGAACCCAGTTTGGGAGGAAAAAATCCGATTTTGGGGAAAATGAACCCAGTTTGGGAGGAAAAAAACCGATTTTGAGGAAACTGTACCCAGTATGGAGTGGAAATAGAAGATTTTGGGGAAAATGAAATGAGTTTGGAGGGGAAAACCTGATTTGTGTGAAAATGCACCCAGTTTGGGGTTGAAAACCCAATTTGTAGGGAAATGAACCCAGTTTTGTTGGAAAAAAACCCAGATTTTGGGGAAAATGAACCCAGTTTGGGAGGAAAAAATCCGATTTTGAGGAAAATGAACCTAGTTTTGGGGGAAAAAAAGAACCATTTTTGGGAAAATGAACCCAGTTTGAGGGTAAAAAAACTGATTTTGGGGAAAATGTACACAGTTTGGGGGGGAAACCCAATTTCTAGGGAAATGAACCGGGTTTTGGTGGAACAAAACCGATTTTGGGGAAAATGAACCCAGTTTTGGGGAAGAAAAAATGATCTTGGGGAAAATTAACTCAGTAATTAGGAAAAAAAAACCCGGATTTTGGGGAAAATGAACACAGTTTGGGAGGGGAAAACCCAATTTGTAGGGAAATGAACCGGGTTTTGGTGGAACAAAAGAGATTTTGGGGAAAATGAACCCAGTTTGGGGGGAAAAAAAACTTGATTTTGGGGTAAATGAACCCAGTGTGGAGATGAAATACGAGATTTTGGGGAAAATGAACCAGTTTGGGGGAAGAAAAAATGATCTTGGGGAAAATTAGCTCAGTAATTGGGAAAAAAAAAACCCGGATTTTGGGGAAAATGAACACAGTTTGGGAGGGGAAAACCCAATTTGTAGGGAAATGAACCGTGTTTTGGTGGAAAAAAAAACTGATTTTGGGGAAAATGAACCCAGTTTTGGGGAAGAAAAAATGATCTTGGGGAAAATTAGTTCAGTAATTGGGAAAGAAAAACCCGGATTTTGGGGAAAATGAACACAGTTTGGGAGGGGAAACCGATTTTTAAGGATAATGAACCCAGTCTGGGGGGAAAAAAATTATTTAGGGGAAAATTAACTCAGTAATCGGAAAAAAACCCCCGAATTTTGCGGAAAACGAACACAGTTTGGGGTTGAAATCCCAATTTGTAGGGAAATGAACCCAGTTTTGGTGGGGAAAAAAACAGATTTTGGGGAAAATGAACCCAGTTTGGGAGGAAAAAATCCGATTTTGGGGAAAATGAACCCAGAGTGGAGATGAAATACCAGATTTTTGGGAAAATGAACCCAGTTTGGAGGGGAAAACCTGATTTGTGTGAAAATGAACCCAGTCTTGGGGGCAAAAAAAAGGATTTTGAGAAAAATGAACCCAGTTTGGGAGGAAAAAAAGCTGGTTATGGGAAAAATGAGCCCAGTTTTGGTGGGAAAAACCCGTTTTTGAGGAAAATGAACCCAGTTTTGGGGAAAAAAAGAACAATTTTGGGGAAAATGAATCCAGTAATGGGGAAAAAAAACTGATTTTGGGGAAAATGAACCCCGTTTGTAGGGGGAAAACCTGATTTGTGTGAAAATACACCCAGTTTTGGTGGAGGAAATCAGATTTGGGGGGAAATGAACCCAGTAATGGGGAAAAAAACCCTGATTTTGGGGAAAATGAACACAGTTTGGGAGGAAAAACCCAATTTGAAGGGAAATGAACCGTGTTTTGGTGGAAAAAAAACAGATTTTGGGGAAAATGAACCCCGTTTGTAGGGGGAAAACCTGATTTGTTTGAAAATACACCCAGTTTTGGGGAGAAAGAAAGGATTTTGGGGAAAATGAACCCAGTTTGGGAGGAAAAAATCCGATTTTGAGGAAACTGTACCCAGTATGGAGTGGAAATAGAAGATTTTGGGGAAAATGAAATGAGTTTGGAGGGGAAAACCTGATTTGTGTGAAAATGCACCCAGTTTGGGGTTGAAAACCCAATTTGTAGGGAAATGAACCCAGTTTTGTTGGAAAAAAACCCAGATTTTGGGGAAAATGAACCCAGTTTGGGAGGAAAAAATCCGATTTTGAGGAAAATGAACCTAGTTTTGGGGGAAAAAAAGAACCATTTTTGGGAAAATGAACCCAGTTTGAGGGTAAAAAACCTGATTTTGGGGAAAATGTACACAGTTTGGGGGGGAAACCCAATTTCTAGGGAAATGAACCGGGTTTTGGTGGAACAAAACCGATTTTGGGGAAAATGAACCCAGTTTTGGGGAAGAAAAAATGATCTTGGGGAAAATTAACTCAGTAATTAGGAAAAAAAAACCCGGATTTTGGGGAAAATGAACACAGTTTGGGAGGGGAAAACCCAATTTGTAGGGAAATGAACCGGGTTTTGGTGGAACAAAAGAGATTTTGGGGAAAATGAACCCAGTTTGGGGGGAAAAAAAACTTGATTTTGGGGTAAATGAACCCAGTGTGGAGATGAAATACGAGATTTTGGGGAAAATGAACCAGTTTGGGGGAAGAAAAAATGATCTTGGGGAAAATTAGCTCAGAAATTGGGAAAAAAAAAACCCGGATTTTGGGGAAAATGAACACAGTTTGGGAGGGGAAACCCATTTTTAAGGATAATGAACCCAGTCTGGGGAGAAAAAAAATATTTAGGGGAAAATTAACCCAGTAATCGGGATAAAAAACCACGAATTTTGCGGAAAATGAACACAGTTTGGGGTTGAAATCCCAATTTGTAGGGAAATTAGCCCAGTTTTGGTGGGGAAAAAAACAGATTTTGGGGAAAATGAACCCAGTTTGGGAGGAAAAAATCCGATTTTGGGGAAAATGAACCCAGAGTGGAGATGAAATACCAGATTTTTGGGAAAATGAACCCAGTTTGGGAGGAAAAAATCCGATTTTGAGGAAAATGAACCTAGTTTTGGGGGAAAAAAGAACGATTTTTGGGAAAATGAACCCCGTTTGAGGGTAAAAAAAACTGATTTTGGGGAAAATGAACACAGTTTGGGGGGGAAAAAAACTGATTTAGGGGAAAATGTACACAGTTTGGGGGGGAAACCCAATTTGTAGGGAAATGAACCGGGTTTTGGTGGAACAAAACAGATTTTGGGGAAAATGAACCCAGTTTGGGGGGAAAAAATATGATTATGTGGAAAATGAATCCTGTTTGGGAGGAAAAAAAAAACCTGATTTTGGGGTAAATGAACCCAGTGTGGAGGAAATACCAGATTTTGGGGAAAATGAACCAGTTTGGGGGGATAAACCCGTTTTTGAGGAAAATGAACCCAGTTTTGGGGGAATAAAACCGATTTTGGGTGAAATGAACCCAGTTTTGGGGAAGAAAAAATGATCTTGGGGAAAATTAACTCAGTAATTGGGAAAAAAAAAAACGGATTTTTGGGAAAATGAACACAGTTTGGGAGGGGAAACCCAATTTGTAGGGAAATGAACCGGGTTTTGGTGGAACAAAACAGATTTTGGGGAAAATGAACCCAGTTTGGGGGGAAAAAATATGATTATGTGGAAAATGAATCCTGTTTGGGAGGAAAAAAAAACCTGATTTTGGGGTAAATGAACCCAGTGTGGAGGAAATAGCAGATTTTGGGGAAAATGAACCAGTTTGGGGGGATAAACCCCTTTTTGAGGGAAATGAAACCAGTTTTGGGGGAATAAAACCGATTTTGGGTGAAATGAACCCAGTTTTGGGGAAGAAAAAATGATCTTGGGAAAAATTAACTCAGTAATTGGGAAAAAAAAACCCGGATTTTTGGGAAAATGAACACAGTTTGGGAGGGGAAAACCCAATTTGTAGGGAAATGAACCGGGTTTTGGTGGAACAAAAGAGATTTTGGGAAAAATGGACCCAGTTTGGGAGGAAAAAAAACCTGATTTTGGGGAAAATGAACCCAGTGTGGAGATGAAATACCAGATTTTGGAGAAAATGAACCCAGTTTGGAATGGAAAAGCTGATTTCTGTAAAAATGCACCCAGTTTTGAAAAAGAAAAAAAGGATTTTGGGAAAAATGAACCCAGTTTGGGAGGAAAAAAAAACTGATTTTGGGGTAAATGAACCCAGTGTGGAGATGAAATACCAGATTTTGGGGAAAATGAACCAGTTTGGGGGGATAAACCCGTTTTTGAGGAAAATGAACCCAATTTTGGGGGAATAAAACTGATTTTGGGGAAAATGAACCCAGTTTTGGGGAAGAAAAAATGATCTTGGGGAAAATTAGCTCAGTAATTGGGAAAAAAAAACCCGGATTTTGGGGAAAATGAACACAGTTTGGGAGGGGAAACCGATTTTTAAGGATAATGAACCCAGTCTGGGGGGAAAAAAATTATTTAGGGGAAAATTAACCCAGTAATCGGAAAAAAAACCCCGAATTTTGCAGAAAACGAACACAGTTTGGGGTTGAAATCCCAATTTGTAGGGAAATGAACCCAGTTTTGGTGGGGAAAAAAACAGATTTTGGGGAAAATGAACCCAGTTTGGGAGGAAAAAATCCGATTTTGGGGAAAATGAACCCAGAGTGGAGATGAAATACCAGATTTTTGGGAAAATGAACCCAGTTTGGAGGGGAAAACCTGATTTGTGTGAAAATGAACCCAGTCTTGGGGGCAAAAAAAAGGATTTTGAGAAAAATGAACCCAGTTTGGGAGGAAAAAAAGCTGATTATGGGAAAAATGAGCCCAGTTTTGGTGGGAAAAACCCGTTTTTGAGGAAAATGAACCCAGTTTTGGGGAAAAAAAGAACAATTTTGGGGAAAATGAATCCAGTAATGGGGAAAAAAAACTGATTTTGGGGAAAATGAACCCCGTTTGTAGGGGGAAAACCTGATTTGTGTGAAAATACACCCAGTTTTGGTGGAGGAAATCAGATTTGGGGGGAAATGAACCCAGTAATGGGGAAAAAAAACCTGATTTTGGGGAAAATGAACACAGTTTGGGAGGAAAAACCCAATTTGAAGGGAAATGAACCGTGTTTTGGTGGAAAAAAAACAGATTTTGGGGAAAATGAACCCCGTTTGTAGGGGGAAAACCTGATTTGTTTGAAAATACACCCAGTTTTGGGGTGAAAGAAAGGTTTTTGGGGAAAATGAACCCAGTTTTGGAGGAAAAAAGCTGATTATGGGGAAAATGAACCCAGTTTGGGAGGAAAAAATCCGATTTTGAGGAAACTGTACCCAGTATGGAGTGGAAATAGAAGATTTTGGGGAAAATGAAATGAGTTTGGAGGGGAAAACCTGATTTGTGTGAAAATGCACCCAGTTTGGGGTTGAAAACCCAATTTGTAGGGAAATTAACCCAGTTTTGTTGGAAAAAAACCCAGATTTTGGGGAAAATGAACCCAGTTTGGGAGGAAAAAATCCGATTTTGAGGAAAATGAACCTAGTTTTGGGGGAAAAAAAGAACCATTTTTGGGAAAATGAACCCAGTTTGAGGGTAAAAAAACTGATTTTGGGGAAAATGTACACAGTTTGGGGGGGAAACCCAATTTCTAGGGAAATGAACCGGGTTTTGGTGGAACAAAACCGATTTTGGGGAAAATGAACCCAGTTTTGGGGAAGAAAAAATGATCTTGGGGAAAATTAACTCAGTAATTAGGAAAAAAAAACCCGGATTTTGGGGAAAATGAACCCAGTTTTGGAGGAAAAAATCTTATTTTGGGGAAAATGAACCCAGAGTGGAGAAGAAATACCAGATTTTTGGGAAAATGAACCCAGTTTGGAGGGGAAAACCTGATTTGTGTGAAAATGAACCCAGTTTTGGGGGCAAAAAAAAAGGATTTTGAGAAAAATGAACCCAGTTTGGGAGGAAAAAAAACTGATTATGGGGAAAATGAACCCAGTTTGGTGGGAAAAACCCGTTTTTGAGGAAAATGAACCCAGTAACAGGGAAAAAAAACTGATTTTGGGGAAAATGAACCCCATTTGTAGGGGGAAAACCTGATTTGTGTGAAAATACACCCAGTTTTGGGGGGAAAAAAAGGATTTTGGGGAAAATGAACCCAGTTTCGGAGGAAAAAAGCTGATTATGGGGAAAATGAACCCAGTTTTGGGGTATAAAACCGATTTGGGGGAAAATGAACCCAGTAATGGGGATGAAACCCTGATTTGGGGGAAAATGTACCCAGTGTGGAGTGGAAATAGAAGATTTTGGGGAAAATGAACCCAGTTTCAGAGGAAAAAAGCTGATTATGGGGAAAATGAACCCAGTTTTGGGTGAATAAAACCGATTTGGGGGGAAATGAACCCAGTAATGGGGATGAAACCCTGATTTTGGGGAAAATGTACCCAGTATGGAGTGGAAATAGAAGATTTTGGGGAAAATGAAATGAGTTTGGAGGGGAAAACCTGATTTGTGTGAAAATGCACCCAGTTTGGGGTTGAAAACCCAATTTGTAGGGAAATGAACCCAGTTTTGTTGGAAAATAACCCAGATTTTGGGGAAAATGAACCCAGTTTGGGAAGAAAAAATTCTATTTTGAGGAAAATGAACCTAGTTTTGGGGAAAAAAAGAACGATTTTGGGGAAAATAAACCCTGTTTGGGGGGAAAAAAACTGAATTTGGGGAAAATGAACACAGTTTGGGGGGGAAAACCCAATTTGTAGGGAAATGAACCGGGTTTTGGTGGAACAAAAGAGATTTTGGGGAAAATGAACCCAGTTTGGGGGGGGGAAACATGATTTGTGTGAAAATACACCCAGTTTTCGGGGAAAAAAAAGGATTATGGGCAAAAATGAACCCAGTTTCGGAGGAAAAAAGCTGATTATGGGGAAAATGAACCCAGTTTTGGGGGAATAAAACCGATTTGGGGGAAAATGAACCCAGTAATGGAGATGAAACCCTGATTTTGGGGAAAATGTACCCAGTATGGAGTGGAAATAGAAGATTTTGGGGAAAATGAAATGAGTTTGGAGGGGAAAACCTGATTTGTGTGAAAATGCACCCAGTTTGGGGTTCAAAACCCAATTTGTAGGGAAATGAACCCAGTTTTGTTGGAAAAAAACCCAGATTTTGGGGAAAATGAACCCAGTCTGGGAGGAAAAAATCCGATTTTGAGGAAAATGAACCCAGTTTTTGGGAAAAAAAGAACGATTTTGGGGAAAATGAACCCAGTTTGGGGTGAAAAAAAAATGAATTTGGGGAAAATGAACACAGTTTGGGGGGGAAAACCCAATTTGTAGGGAAATGAACCGGGTTTTGGTGGAACAAAAGAGATTTTGGGGAAAATGAACCCAGTTTGGGGGGAAAAAATCTGATTATGTGGAAAATGAATCCAGTTTGGTTGGAAAAAAAAACCTGATTTTGGGGTAAATGAACCCAGTCTGGAGATGAAATACCAGATTTTGGGGAAAATGAACCAGTTTGGGGGAATAAAACCGATTTTGGGGAAAATGAACCTAGTAATGGGGAAAAGAAACCTGATTTGGGGATAAATGTACCCAGTGTGGAGTGGAAATAGAAGATTTTGGGAAAAATGAACCCAATTTGGAGGGGAAAACCTGATTTGTGTAAAAATGCACCCAGTTTTGGGAAAACAAAAAAGGATTTTGGGAATAATGAACCCAGTTTCGGTGGAAAAAAAGCTGATTATGGGGTAAATGAACCCAGTGCGGAGATGAAATACCTGATTTTGGGGAAAATCAACCAGTTTGGGGGGATAAACCCGTTTTTGAGGAAAATGAACCCAGTTTTGGGGGAATAAAACTGATTTTGGGGAAAATGAAACCAGTTTTGGGGAAGAAAAAATGATCTTGGGGAAAATTAACTCAGTAATTGGGAAAAAAAACCCCGGATTTTGGGGAAAATGAACACAGTTTGGGGGGGGAAACCCATTTTTAAGGATAATGAACCCAGTTTGGGGGGGGGGAAATTATTTAGGAGAAAATGAACCCAGTAATCAGAAAAAAAACCCGAATTTTGCAGAAAATGAACACAGTTTGGGGTTGAAATCCCAATTTGTAGGGAAATGAACCCAGTTTTGGTGGGGAAAAAAAACAGATTTTGGGGAAAATGAACCCAGAGTGGAGATGAAATACCAGATTTTTGGGAAAATGAACCCAGTTTGGAGGGGAAAACCTGATTTGTGTGGAAATGAACCCAGTTTTGGGGGCAAAAAAAAGGATTTTGAGAAAAATGAACCCAGTTTGGGAGGAAAAAAAGCTGATTTTGGGGAAAATGAACCCAGTAACAGGGAAAAAGAACTGATTTTGGGGAAAATGAACCCCGTTTGTAAGGGGAAAACCTGATTTGTATGAAAATACACCCAGTTTTGGGGGGAAAAAACAGATTTTGGGGAAAATGAACCCAGTTTGGAGGGGAAAACCTGATTTGTGTGAAAATGAACCCAGTTTTGGGGGCAAAAAAAAAGGATTTTGAGAAAAATGAACACAGTTTGGGAGGAAAAAAAGCTGATTATGGGGAAAATGAACCCAGTTTGGTGGGAAAAACCCGTTTTTGAGGAAAATGAACCCAGTTTTGGGGAAAAAAAGAACAATTTTGGGGAAAATGAACCCAGTAACAGGGAAAAAAAACTGACTTTGGGGAAAATGAACCCCGTTTGTAGGGGGAAAACCTTATTTGAGTGAAAATACACCCAGTTTTTTGGGGAAAAAAAGGATTTTGGGGAAAATGAACCCAGTTTCAGAGGAAAAAAGCTGATTATGGGGAAAATGAACCCAGTTTTGGGGGAATAAAACCGATTTGGGGGAAAATGAACTCAGTAATGGGGATGAAACCCTGATTTTGGGGAAAATGTACCCAGTATGGAGTGGAAATAGAAGATTTTAAGGAAAATGAAATGAGTTTGGAGGGGAAAACCTGATTTTTGTGAAAATGCACCCAGTTTGGGGATGAAAACCCAATTTGTAGGGAAATGAACCCAGTTTTGTTGGAAAAAAAAACAGATTTTGGGGAAAATGAACCCAGTTTGGAGGGGAAACCCTGATTTGTGTAAAAATGCACCCAGTTTTGGGAAAAAAAAAAAAAGGATTTGAGGAAATATGAACCCAGTTTGGGAGGAAAAAAAGCTGATTATGGGGTAAATGAACCCAGTGTGGAGATGAAATACCAGATTTTGGGGAAAATCAACCAGTTTGGGGGGATAAACCCGTTTTTGAGGAAAATGAACCCAGTTTTGGGGGAATAAAACTGATTTTGGGGAAAATGAACCCAGTTTTGGGGAAGAAAAAATGATCTTGGGGAAAATTAACTCAGTAATTGGGAAAAAAAAAAAACGGATTTTGGGGAAAATTAACACGGTTTGGGGGGGGAAACCCATTTTTAAGGATAATGAACCCAGTTTGGGGGGGGGGAAATTATTTAGGAGAAAATGAACCCAGTAATCAGAAAAAAAACCCGAATTTTGCGGAAAATGAACACAGTTTGGGGTTGAAATCCCAATTTGTAGGGAAATGAACCCAGTTTTGGTGGGGAAAAAAAACAGATTTTGGGGAAAATGAACCCAGAGTGGAGATGAAATACCAGATTTTTGGGAAAATGAACCCAGTTTGGAGGGGAAAACCTGATTTGTGTGAAAATGAACCCAGTTTTGGGGGCAAAAAAAAGGATTTTGAGAAAAATGAACCCAGTTTGGGAGGAAAAAAAGCTGATTTTGGGGAAAATGAACCCAGTAACAGGGAAAAAGAACTGATTTTGGGGAAAATGAACCCCGTTTGTAAGGGGAAAACCTGATTTGTATGAAAATACACCCAGTTTTGGGGGGAAAAAAAGGATTTTGGGGAAAATGAACCCAGTTTTGGGTGAATAAAACCGATTTGGGGGAAAATGAACCCAGTAATGGGGATGAAACTCTGATTTTGGGGAAAATGTACCCAGTATGGAGTGGAAATAGAAGATTTTGGGGAAAATGAAATGAGTTTGGAGGGGAAAACCTGATTTGTGTGAAAATGCACCCAGTTTGGGGTTGAAAACCCAGTTTGTAGGGAAATGAACCCAGTTTTGTTGGAAAAAAACCCAGATTTTGGGGAAAATGAACCCAGTTTGGGAGGAAAAAATCCGATTTTGAGGAAAATGAACCCAGTTTTTGGGAAAAAAAGAACGATTTTGGGGAAAATGAACCCAGTTTGGGGTGAAAAAAAACTGAATTTGGGGAAAATGAACACAGTTTGGGGGGGAAAACCTAATTTGTATGGAAATGAACCGAGTTTTGGTGGAACAAAAGAGATTTTGGGGAAAATGAACCCAGTTTGGGGGGAAAAAATCTGATTATGTGGAAAATGAATCCAGTTTGGGAGGAAAAAAAAACCTGATTTTGGGGTAAATGAACCCAGTGTGGAGATGAAATACCAGATTTTGGGGAAAATGAACCAGTTTGGGGGGAATAAAACCGATTTTGGGGAAAATGAACCTAGTAATGGGGAAAAGAAACCTGATTTGGGGATAAATGTACCCAGTGTGGAGTGGAAATAGAAGATTTTGGGGAAAATGAACCCAATTTGGAGGGGAAAACCTGATTTGTGTAAAAATGCACCCAGTTTTGGGAAAACAAAAAAGGATTTTGGGAGTAATGAACCCAGTTTCGGTGGAAAAAAAGCTGATTATGGGGTAAATGAACCCAGTTTGGGGATGAAATACCAGATTTTGGGGAAAATCAACCAGTTTGGGGGGATAAACCCGTTTTTGAGGAAAATGAACCCAGTTTTGGGGGAATAAAACTGATTTTGGGGAAAATGAACCCAGTTTTGGGGAAGAAAAAATGATCTTGGGGAAAATTAACTCAGTAATTGGGAAAAAAAACCCCGGATTTTGGGGAAAATGAACACAGTTTGGGGGGGGAAACCCATTTTTAAGGATAATGAACCCAGTTTGGGGGGGGGGAAATTATTTAGGAGAAAATGAACCCAGTAATCAGAAAAAAAAAAACGAATTTTGCGGAAAATGAACACAGTTTGGGGTTGAAATCCCAATTTGTAGGGAAATGAACCCAGTTTTGGTGGGGAAAAAAAACAGATTTTGGGGAAAATGAACCCAGAGTGGAGATGAAATACCAGATTTTTGGGAAAATGAACCCAGTTTGGAGGGGAAAACCTGATTTGTGTGAAAATGAACCCAGTTTTGGGGGCAAAAAAAAGGATTTTGAGAAAAATGAACCCAGTTTGGGAGGAAAAAAGCTGATTTTGGGGAAAATGAACCCAGTAACAGGGAAAAAAAACTGATTTTGGGGAAAATGAACCCCGTTTGTAAGGGGAAAACCTGATTTGTATGAAAATACACCCAGTTTTGGGGGGGGAAAACAGATTTTGGGGAAAATGAACCCAGTTTGGAGGGGAAAACCTGATTCGTGTGAAAATGAACCCAGTTTTGGGGGCAAAAAAAAAGGATTTTGAGAAAAATGAACCCAGTTTGGGAGGAAAAAAAGCTGATTATGGGGAAAATGAACCCAGTTTGGTGGGAAAAACCCGTTTTTGAGGAAAATGAACCCAGTTTCAGAGGAAAAAAGCTGATTATGGGGAAAATGAACCCAGTTTTGGGGGAATAAAACCGATTTGGGGGAAAATGAACTCAGTAATGGGGATGAAACCCTGATTTTGGGGAAAATGTACCCAGTATGGAGTGGAAATAGAAGATTTTAAGGAAAATGAAATGAGTTTGGAGGGGAAAACCTGATTTTTGTGAAAATGCACCCAGTTTGGGGATGAAAACCCAATTTGTAGGGAAATGAACCCAGTTTTGTTCGAAAAAAAAACAGATATTGGGGAAAATGAACCCAGTTTGGGAGGAAAAAATCCGATTTTGAGGAAAATGAACCCAGTTTTCGGGAAAAAAAGAACGATTTTGGGGAAAACGAACCCAGTTTGGGGTGAAAAAAAACTGATTTTGGGGAAAATGAACACAGTTTGGGGGGGAAAACCCAATTTGTAGGGAAATGAACCGGGTTTTGGTGGAACAAAAGAGATTTTGGGGAAAATGAACCCAGTTTGGGAGGAAAAAAAACCTGATTTGGGGGTAAATGAACCCAGTGTGGAGATGAAATACCAGATTTTGGGGAAAATGAACCAGCTTGGGGGGAATAAAACCGATTTTTAGGAAAATGAACCGAGTAATGGGGAAAAGAAACCTGATTTTGGGATAAATGTACCCAGCGTGAAGTGGAAATAGAAGATTTTGGGGAAAATGAACCCAGTTTGGAGGGGAAAACCTGATTTGTGTAAAAATGCACCCAGTTTTGGGAAAAAAAAAAAAGGATTTTGGGAAAAATGAACCCAGTTTGGGTGGAAAAAAAGCTGATTATGGGGTAAATGAACCCAGTGTGGAGATGAAATACCAGATTTTGGGGAAAATGAACCAGTTTGGGGGGATAAACCCGTTTTTGAGGAAAATGAACCCAGTTTTGGGGGAATAAAACCGATTTTGGGGAAAATGAACCCAGTTTTGGGGAAGAAAAAATGATCTTGGGGAAAATTAACTCAGTAATTGGGAAAAAATCCCCGGATTTTGGGGAAAATGAACACAGTTTGGGGGGGGGAAACCTATTTTTAAGGATAATGAACCCAGTGTGGGGGGGGAAAAATTATTTAGGAGAAAATGAACCCAGTAATCGGAAAAAAACCCCGAATTTTGCAGAAAATGAACACAGTTTGGGGTTGAAATCCCAATTTGTAGGGAAATGAACCCAGTTTTGGTGGGGAAAAAAAACAGATTTTGGGGAAAATGAACCCAGAGTGGAGATGAAATACCAGATTTTTGGGAAAATGAACCCAGTTTGGAGGGGAAAACCTGATTTGTGTGAAAATGAACCCAGTTTTGGGGGCAAAAAAAAAGGATTTTGAGAAAAATGAACCCAGTTTGGGAGGAAAAAAAGCTGATTTTGGGGAAAATGAACCCAGTAACAGGGAAAAAGAACTGATTTTGGGGAAAATGAACCCCGTTTGTAAGGGGAAAACCTGATTTGTATGAAAATACACCCAGTTTTGGGGGGAAAAAAAGGATTTTGGGGAAAATGAACCCAGTTTTGGGTGAATAAAACCGATTTGGGGGAAAATGAACCCAGTAATGGGGATGAAACTCTGATTTTGGGGAAAATGTACCCAGTATGGAGTGGAAATAGAAGATTTTGGGGAAAATGAAATGAGTTTGGAGGGGAAAACCTGATTTGTGTGAAAATGCACCCAGTTTGGGGTTGAAAACCCAATTTGTAGGGAAATGAACCCAGTTTTGTTGGAAAAAAACCCAGATTTTGGGGAAAATGAACCCAGTTTGGGAGGAAAAAATCCGATTTTGAGGAAAATGAACCCAGTTTTTGGGAAAAAAAGAACGATTTTGGGGAAAATGAACCCAGTTTGGGGTGAAAAAAAACTGAATTTGGGGAAAATGAACACAGTTTGGGGGGGAAAACCTAATTTGTATGGAAATGAACCGAGTTTTGGTGGAACAAAAGAGATTTTGGGGAAAATGAACCCAGTTTGGGGGGAAAAAATCTGATTATGTGGAAAATGAATCCAGTTTGGGAGGAAAAAAAAACCTGATTTTGGGGTAAATGAACCCAGTGTGGAGATGAAATACCAGATTTTGGGGAAAATGAACCAGTTTGGGGGGAATAAAACCGATTTTGGGGAAAATGAACCTAGTAATGGGGAAAAGAAACCTGATTTGGGGATAAATGTACCCAGTGTGGAGTGGAAATAGAAGATTTTGGGGAAAATGAACCCAATTTGGAGGGGAAAACCTGATTTGTGTAAAAATGCACCCAGTTTTGGGAAAACAAAAAAGGATTTTGGGAGTAATGAACCCAGTTTCGGTGGAAAAAAAGCTGATTATGGGGTAAATGAACCCAGTTTGGGGATGAAATACCAGATTTTGGGGAAAATCAACCAGTTTGGGGGGATAAACCCGTTTTTGAGGAAAATGAACCCAGTTTTGGGGGAATAAAACTGATTTTGGGGAAAATGAACCCAGTTTTGGGGAAGAAAAAATGATCTTGGGGAAAATTAACTCAGTAATTGGGAAAAAAAAACCCGGATTTTGGGGAAAATGAACACAGTTTGGGGGGGGAAACCCATTTTTAAGGATAATGAACCCAGTTTGGGGGGGGGGAAATTATTTAGGAGAAAATGAACCCAGTAATCAGAAAAAAAAAACCGAATTTTGCGGAAAATGAACACAGTTTGGGGTTGAAATCCCAATTTGTAGGGAAATGAACCCAGTTTTGGTGGGGAAAAAAAACAGATTTTGGGGAAAATGAACCCAGAGTGGAGATGAAATACCAGATTTTTGGGAAAATGAACCCAGTTTGGAGGGGAAAACCTGATTTGTGTGAAAATGAACCCAGTTTTGGGGGCAAAAAAAAGGATTTTGAGAAAAATGAACCCAGTTTGGGAGGAAAAAAGCTGATTTTGGGGAAAATGAACCCAGTAACAGGGAAAAAAAACTGATTTTGGGGAAAATGAACCCCGTTTGTAAGGGGAAAACCTGATTTGTATGAAAATACACCCAGTTTTGGGGGGGGAAAACAGATTTTGGGGAAAATGAACCCAGTTTGGAGGGGAAAACCTGATTCGTGTGAAAATGAACCCAGTTTTGGGGGCAAAAAAAAAGGATTTTGAGAAAAATGAACCCAGTTTGGGAGGAAAAAAAGCTGATTATGGGGAAAATGAACCCAGTTTGGTGGGAAAAACCCGTTTTTGAGGAAAATGAACCCAGTTTTGGGGAAAAAAAGAACAATTTTGGGGAAAATGAACCCAGTAACAGGGAAAAAAAACTGACTTTGGGGAAAATGAACCCCGTTTGTAGGGGGAAAACCTTATTTGAGTGAAAATACACCCAGTTTTTTGAGGAAAAAAAGGATTTTGGGGAAAATGAACCAAGTTTCGGAGGAAAAAAGCTGATTATGGGGAAAATGAACCCAGTTTTGGGGGAATAAAACCGATTTGGGGGAAAATGAACTCAGTAATGGGGATGAAACCCTGATTTTGGGGAAAATGTACCCAGTATGGAGTGGAAATAGAAGATTTTGGGGAAAATGAAATGAGTTTGGAGGGGAAAACCTGATTTGTGTGAAAATGCACCCAGTTTGGGGTTGAAAACCCAATTTGTAGGGAAATGAACCCAGTTTTGTTCGAAAGAAAAAACAGATTTTGGGGAAAATGAACCCAGTTTGGGAGGAAAAAATCCAATTTTGAGGAAAATGAACCCAGTTTTCGGGAAAAAAAGAACGATTTTGGGGAAAATGAACCCAGTTTGGGGTGAAAAAAAACTGAATTTGGGGAAAATGAACACAGTTTGGGGGGGAAAACCTAATTTGTATGGAAATGAACCGAGTTTTGGTGGAACAAAAGAGATTTTGGGGAAAATGAACCCAGTTTGGGGGGAAAAAATCTGATTATGTGGAAAATGAATCCAGTTTGGGAGGAAAAAAAAACCTGATTTTGGGGTAAATGAACCCAGTGTGGAGATGAAATACCAGATTTTGGGGAAAATGAACCAGTTTGGGGGGAATAAAACCGATTTTGGGGAAAATGAACCTAGTAATGGGGAAAAGAAACCTGATTTGGGGATAAATGTACCCAGTGTGGAGTGGAAATAGAAGATTTTGGGGAAAATGAACCCAATTTGGAGGGGAAAACCTGATTTGTGTAAAAATGCACCCAGTTTTGGGAAAACAAAAAAGGATTTTGGGAGTAATGAACCCAGTTTCGGTGGAAAAAAAGCTGATTATGGGGTAAATGAACCCAGTTTGGGGATGAAATACCAGATTTTGGGGAAAATCAACCAGTTTGGGGGGATAAACCCGTTTTTGAGGAAAATGAACCCAGTTTTGGGGGAATAAAACTGATTTTGGGGAAAATGAACCCAGTTTTGGGGAAGAAAAAATGATCTTGGGGAAAATTAACTCAGTAATTGGGAAAAAAAAACCCGGATTTTGGGGAAAATGAACACAGTTTGGGGGGGGAAACCCATTTTTAAGGATAATGAACCCAGTTTGGGGGGGGGGAAATTATTTAGGAGAAAATGAACCCAGTAATCAGAAAAAAAAAACCGAATTTTGCGGAAAATGAACACAGTTTGGGGTTGAAATCCCAATTTGTAGGGAAATGAACCCAGTTTTGGTGGGGAAAAAAAACAGATTTTGGGGAAAATGAACCCAGAGTGGAGATGAAATACCAGATTTTTGGGAAAATGAACCCAGTTTGGAGGGGAAAACCTGATTTGTGTGAAAATGAACCCAGTTTTGGGGGCAAAAAAAAGGATTTTGAGAAAAATGAACCCAGTTTGGGAGGAAAAAAGCTGATTTTGGGGAAAATGAACCCAGTAACAGGGAAAAAAAACTGATTTTGGGGAAAATGAACCCCGTTTGTAAGGGGAAAACCTGATTTGTATGAAAATACACCCAGTTTTGGGGGGGGAAAACAGATTTTGGGGAAAATGAACCCAGTTTGGAGGGGAAAACCTGATTCGTGTGAAAATGAACCCAGTTTTGGGGGCAAAAAAAAAGGATTTTGAGAAAAATGAACCCAGTTTGGGAGGAAAAAAAGCTGATTATGGGGAAAATGAACCCAGTTTGGTGGGAAAAACCCGTTTTTGAGGAAAATGAACCCAGTTTTGGGGAAAAAAAGAACAATTTTGGGGAAAATGAACCCAGTAACAGGGAAAAAAAACTGACTTTGGGGAAAATGAACCCCGTTTGTAGGGGGAAAACCTTATTTGAGTGAAAATACACCCAGTTTTTTGAGGAAAAAAAGGATTTTGGGGAAAATGAACCAAGTTTCGGAGGAAAAAAGCTGATTATGGGGAAAATGAACCCAGTTTTGGGGGAATAAAACCGATTTGGGGGAAAATGAACTCAGTAATGGGGATGAAACCCTGATTTTGGGGAAAATGTACCCAGTATGGAGTGGAAATAGAAGATTTTAAGGAAAATGAAATGAGTTTGGAGGGGAAAACCTGATTTGTGTGAAAATGCACCCAGTTTGGGGATGAAAACCCAATTTGTAGGGAAATGAACCCAGTTTTGTTCGAAAGAAAAAACAGATTTTGGGGAAAATGAACCCAGTTTGGGAGGAAAAAATCCAATTTTGAGGAAAATGAACCCAGTTTTCGGGAAAAAAAGAACGATTTTGGGGAAAATGAACCCAGTTTGGGGTGAAAAAAAACTGAATTTGGGGAAAATGAACACAGTTTGGGGGGGAAAACCTAATTTGTATGGAAATGAACCGAGTTTTGGTGGAACAAAAGAGATTTTGGGGAAAATGAACCCAGTTTGGGGGGAAAAAATCTGATTATGTGGAAAATGAATCCAGTTTGGGAGGAAAAAAAAACCTGATTTTGGGGTAAATGAACCCAGTGTGGAGATGAAATACCAGATTTTGGGGAAAATGAACCAGTTTGGGGGGAATAAAACCGATTTTGGGGAAAATGAACCTAGTAATGGGGAAAAGAAACCTGATTTGGGGATAAATGTACCCAGTGTGGAGTGGAAATAGAAGATTTTGGGGAAAATGAACCCAATTTGGAGGGGAAAACCTGATTTGTGTAAAAATGCACCCAGTTTTGGGAAAACAAAAAAGGATTTTGGGAGTAATGAACCCAGTTTCGGTGGAAAAAAAGCTGATTATGGGGTAAATGAACCCAGTTTGGGGATGAAATACCAGATTTTGGGGAAAATCAACCAGTTTGGGGGGATAAACCCGTTTTTGAGGAAAATGAACCCAGTTTTGGGGGAATAAAACTGATTTTGGGGAAAATGAACCCAGTTTTGGGGAAGAAAAAATGATCTTGGGGAAAATTAACTCAGTAATTGGGAAAAAAAAACCCGGATTTTGGGGAAAATGAACACAGTTTGGGGGGGGAAACCCATTTTTAAGGATAATGAACCCAGTTTGGGGGGGGGGAAATTATTTAGGAGAAAATGAACCCAGTAATCAGAAAAAAAAAACCGAATTTTGCGGAAAATGAACACAGTTTGGGGTTGAAATCCCAATTTGTAGGGAAATGAACCCAGTTTTGGTGGGGAAAAAAAACAGATTTTGGGGAAAATGAACCCAGAGTGGAGATGAAATACCAGATTTTTGGGAAAATGAACCCAGTTTGGAGGGGAAAACCTGATTTGTGTGAAAATGAACCCAGTTTTGGGGGCAAAAAAAAGGATTTTGAGAAAAATGAACCCAGTTTGGGAGGAAAAAAGCTGATTTTGGGGAAAATGAACCCAGTAACAGGGAAAAAAAACTGATTTTGGGGAAAATGAACCCCGTTTGTAAGGGGAAAACCTGATTTGTATGAAAATACACCCAGTTTTGGGGGGGGAAAACAGATTTTGGGGAAAATGAACCCAGTTTGGAGGGGAAAACCTGATTCGTGTGAAAATGAACCCAGTTTTGGGGGCAAAAAAAAAGGATTTTGAGAAAAATGAACCCAGTTTGGGAGGAAAAAAAGCTGATTATGGGGAAAATGAACCCAGTTTGGTGGGAAAAACCCGTTTTTGAGGAAAATGAACCCAGTTTTGGGGAAAAAAAGAACAATTTTGGGGAAAATGAACCCAGTAACAGGGAAAAAAAACTGACTTTGGGGAAAATGAACCCCGTTTGTAGGGGGAAAACCTTATTTGAGTGAAAATACACCCAGTTTTTTGAGGAAAAAAAGGATTTTGGGGAAAATGAACCAAGTTTCGGAGGAAAAAAGCTGATTATGGGGAAAATGAACCCAGTTTTGGGGGAATAAAACCGATTTGGGGGAAAATGAACTCAGTAATGGGGATGAAACCCTGATTTTGGGGAAAATGTACCCAGTATGGAGTGGAAATAGAAGATTTTAAGGAAAATGAAATGAGTTTGGAGGGGAAAACCTGATTTGTGTGAAAATGCACCCAGTTTGGGGATGAAAACCCAATTTGTAGGGAAATGAACCCAGTTTTGTTCGAAAGAAAAAACAGATTTTGGGGAAAATGAACCCAGTTTGGGAGGAAAAAATCCAATTTTGAGGAAAATGAACCCAGTTTTCGGGAAAAAAAGAACGATTTTGGGGAAAATGAACCCAGTTTGGGAGGAAAAAAAACCTGATTTTGGGGTAAATGAACCCAGTGTGGAGATGAAATACCAGATTTTGGGGAAAATGAACCAGTTTGGGGGGAATAAAACCGATTTTGGGGAAAATGAACCTAGTAATGGGGAAAAGAAACCTGATTTGGGGATAAATGTACCCAGTGTGGAGTGGAAATAGAAGATTTTGGGGAAAATGAACCCAATTTGGAGGGGAAAACCTGATTTGTGTAAAAATGCACCCAGTTTTGGGAAAACAAAAAAGGATTTTGGGAATAATGAACCCAGTTTCGGTGGAAAAAAAGCTGATTATGGGGTAAATGAACCCAGTGTGGAGATGAAATACCAGATTTTGGGGAAAATGAACCAGTTTGGGGGGATAAACCCGGTTTTGAGGAAAATGAACCCAGTTTTGGGGGAATAAAACCAATTTTGGGGAAAATGAACCCAGTTTTGGGGAAGAAAAAATGATCTTGGGGAAAATTAACTCAGTAATTGGGAAAAAAAACCCCGGATTTTGGGGAAAATGAACACAGTTTGGGGGGGAAAACCCATTTTTAAGGATAATGAACCCAGTTTGGGGGGGGGGGGGGGAAATTATTTAGGAGAAAATGAACCCAGTAATCAGAAAAAAACCCCGAATTTTGCGGAAAATGAACACAGTTTGGGGTTGAAATCCCAATTTGTAGGGAAATGAACCCAGTTTTGGTGGGGAAAAAAAACAGATTTTGGGGAAAATGAACCCAGAGTGGAGATGAAATACCAGATTTTTGGGAAAATGAACCCAGTTTGGAGGGGAAAACCTGATTTGTGTGAAAATGAACCCAGTTTTGGGGGCAAAAAAAAGGATTTTGAGAAAAATGAACCCAGTTTGGGAGGAAAAAAAGCTGATTTTGGGGAAAATGAACCCAGTAACAGGGAAAAAGAACTGATTTTGGGGAAAATGAACCCCGTTTGTAAGGGGAAAACCTGATTTGTATGAAAATACACCCAGTTTTGGGGGGAAAAAAAGGATTTTGGGGAAAATGAACCCAGTTTGGAGGGGAAAACCTGATTTGTGTGAAAATGAACCCAGTTTTGGGGGCAAAAAAAAAGGATTTTGAGAAAAATGAACCCAGTTTGGGAGGAAAAAAAGCTGATTATGGGGAAAATGAACCCAGTTTGGTGGGAAAAACCCGTTTTTGAGGAAAATGAACCCAGTTTTGGGGAAAAAAAGAACAATTTTGGGGAAAATGAACCCAGTAACAGGGAAAAAAAACTGACTTTGGGGAAAATGAACCCCGTTTGTAGGGGGAAAACCTTATTTGAGTGAAAATACACCCAGTTTTTTGGGGAAAAAAAGGATTTTGGGGAAAATGAACCCAGTTTCGGAGGAAAAAAGCTGATTATGGGGAAAATGAACCCAGTTTTGGGGGAATAAAACCGATTTGGGGGAAAATGAACCCAGTAATGGGGATGAAACCCTGATTTTGGGGAAAATGAACCCAGTATGGAGTGGAAATAGAATATTTTAAGGAAAATGAAATGAGTTTGGAGGGGAAAACCTGACTTGTGTGAAAATGCACCCAGTTTGGGGATGAAAACCCAATTTGTAGGGAAATGAACCCAGTTTTGTTCGAAAAAAAACAGATTTTGGGGAAAATGAACCCAGTTTGGGAGGAAAAAATCCGATTTTGAGGAAAATGAACCCAGTTTTCGGGAAAAAAAGAACGATTTTGGGGAAAACGAACCCAGTTTGGGGTGAAAAAAAACTGATTTTGGGGAAAATGAACACAGTTTGGGGGGGGAAACCCAATTTGTAGGGAAATGAACCGGGTTTTGGTGGAACAAAAGAGATTTTGGGGAAAATGAACCCAGTTTGGGAGGAAAAAAAACCTGATTTTGGGGTAAATGAACCCAGTGTGGAGATGAAATACCAGATTTTGGGGAAAATGAACCAGCTTGGGGGGAATAAAACTGATTTTTAGGAAAATGAACCGAGTAATGGGGAAAAGAAACCTGATTTTGGGATAAATGTACCCAGTGTGGAGTGGAAATAGAAGATTTTGGGGAAAATGAACCCAGTTTGGAGGGGAAAACCTGATTTGTGTAAAAATGCACCCAGTTTTGGGAAAACAAAAAAGGATTTTGGGAATAATGAACCCAGTTTCGGTGGAAAAAAAGCTGATTATGGGGTAAATGAACCCAGTGTGGAGATGAAATACCAGATTTTGGGGAAAATCAACCAGTTTGGGGGGATAAACCTGTTTTTGAGGAAAATGAACCCAGTTTTGGGGGAATAAAACTGATTTTGGGGAAAATGAACCCAGTTTTGGGGAAGAAAAAATGATCTTGGGGAAAATTAACTCAGTAATTGGGAAAAAAAAACCCGGATTTTGGGGAAAATGAACACAGTTTGGGGGGGGAAACCCATTTTTAAGGATAATGAACCCAGTTTGGGGGGGGGGGGAATTATTTAGGAGAAAATGAACCCAGTAATCAGAAAAAAAAACCCGAATTTTGCGGAAAATGAACACAGTTTGGGGTTGAAATCCCAATTTGTAGGGAAATGAACCCAGTTTTGGTGGGGAAAAAAACCAGATTTTGGGGAAAATGAACCCCGTTTGTAAGGGGAAAACCTTTTTTGTATGAAAATACACCCAGTTCTGGGGGGAAAAAAAGGATTTTGGGGAAAATGAACCCAGTTTGGAGGGGAAAACCTGATTTGTGTGAAAATGAACCCAGTTTTGGGGGCAAAAAAAAGGATTTTGAGAAAAATGAACCCAGTTTGGGAGGAAAAAAAGCTGATTTTGGGGAAAATGAACCCAGTAACAGGGAAAAAAACCTGATTTTGGGGAAAATGAACCCCGTTTGTAAGGGGAAAACCTGATTTGTATGAAAATACACCCAGTTTTGGGGGGAAAAAAAGGATTTTGGGGAAAATGAACCCAGTTTTGGGTGAATAAAACCGATTTGGGGGAAAATGAACCCAGTAATGGGGATGAAACCCTGATTTTGGGGAAAATGTACCCAGTATGGAGTGGAAATAGAAGATTTTGGGGAAAATAAAATGAGTTTGGAGGGGAAAACCTGATTTGTGTGAAAATGCACCCAGTTTGGGGATGAAAACCCAATTTGTAGGGAAATGAACCCAGTTTTGTTGGAAAAAAACCCAGATTTTGGGGAAAATGAACCCAGTTTGGGAGGAAAAAATCCAATTTTGAGGAAAATGAACCCAGTTTTTGGGAAAAAAAGAACGATTTTGGGGAAAATGAACCCAGTTTGGGGTGAAAAAAAACTGAATTTGGGGAAAATGAACACAGTTTGGGGGGGAAAACCTAATTTGTATGGAAATGAACCGAGTTTTGGTGGAACAAGTTTGGAGGGGAAAACCTGATTTGTGTCAAAATGAACCCAGTTTTGGGGGCAAAAAAAAGGATTTTGAGAAAAATGAACCCAGTTTGGGAGGAAAAAAAGCTGATTTTGGGGAAAATGAACCCAGTAACAGGGAAAAAAAACTGATTTTGGGGAAAATGAACCCCGTTTGTAAGGGGAAAACCTGATTTGTATGAAAATACACCCAGTTTTGGGGGGAAAAAACAGATTTTGGGGAAAATGAACCCAGTTTGGAGGGGAAAACCTGATTTGTGTGAAAATGAACCCAGTTTTGGGGGCAAAAAAAAAAGGATTTTGAGAAAAATGAACCCAGTTTGGGAGGAAAAAAAGCTGATTATGGGGAAAATGAACCCAGTTTGGTGGGAAAAACCCGTTTTTGAGGAAAATGAACCCAGTTTTGGGGAAAAAAAGAACAATTTTGGGGAAAATGAACCCAGTAACAGGGAAAAAAAACTGACTTTGGGGAAAATGAACCCCGTTTGTAGGGGGAAAACCTTATTTGAGTGAAAATACACCCAGTTTTTTGGGGAAAAAAAGGATTTTGGGGAAAATGAACCCAGTTTCGGAGGAAAAAAGCTGATTATGGGGAAAATGAAGCCAGTTTTGGGGGAATAAAACCGATTTGGGGGAAAATGAACCCAGTAATGGGGATGAAACCCTGATTTTGGGGAAAATGTACCCAGTATGGAGTGGAAATAGAAGATTTTAAGGAAAATGAAATGAGTTTGGAGGGGAAAACCTGATTTGTGTGAAAATGCACCCAGTTTGGGGATGAAAACCCAATTTGTAGGGAAATGAACCCAGTTTTGTTCGAAAAAAAACAGATTTTGGGGAAAATGAACCCAGTTTGGGAGGAAAAAATCCGATTTTGAGGAAAATGAACCCAGTTTTCGGGAAAAAAAGAACGATTTTGGGGAAAACGAACCCAGTTTGGGGTGAAAAAAAAATGAATTTGGGGAAAATGAACACAGTTTGGGGGGGAAAACCTAATTTGAATGGAAATGAACCGAGTTTTGGTGGAACAAAAGTGATTTTGGGGAAAATGAACCCAGTTTGGGGGGAAAAAATCTGATTATGTGGAAAATGAATCCAGTTTGGGAGGAAAAAAAAACCTGATTTTGGGGTAAATGAACCCAGTGTGGAGATGAAATATCAGATTTTGGGGAAAATGAACCAGTTTGGGGGGAATAAAACCGATTTTGGGGAAAATGAACCTAGTAATGGGGAAAAGAAACCTGATTTGGGGATAAATGTACCCAGTGTGGAGTGGAAATAGAAGATTTTGGGGAAAATGAACCCAATTTGGAGGGGAAAACCTGATTTGTGTAAAAATGCACCCAGTTTTGGGAAAACAAAAAAGGATTTTGGGAATAATGAACCCAGTTTCGGTGGAAAAAAAGCTGATTATGGGGTAAATGAACCCAGTGTGGAGATGAAATACCAGATTTTGGGGAAAATCAACCAGTTTGGGGGGATAAACCCGTTTTTGAGGAAAATGAACCCAGTTTTGGGGGAATAAAACCGATTTTGGGGAAAATGAACCCAGTTTTGGGGAAGAAAAAATGATCTTGGGGAAAATTAACTCAGTAATTGGGAAAAAAAAACCCGGATTTTGGGGAAAATGAACACAGTTTGGGGGGGGAAACCCATTTTTAAGGATAATGAACCCAGTTTGGGGGGGGGGGGGGGGATTATTTAGGAGAAAATGAACCCAGTAATCAGATAAAAAACCCGAATTTTGCGGAAAATGAACACAGTTTGTGGTTGAAATCCCAATTTGTAGGGAAATGAACCCAGTTTTGGTGGGGAAAAAAACAGATTTTGGGGAAAATGAACCCAATTTGGGAGGAAAAAATCCGATTTTGGGGAAAATGAACCCAGAGTGGAGATGAAATACCAGATTTTTGAGAAAATGAACCCAGTTTGGAGGGGAAAACCTGGTTTGTGTGAAAATAAACCAAGGTTTGGGGCAAAAAAAAAGGATTTCGAGAAAAATGAACCCAGTTTGGGGGGAAAAAAAGCTGATTATGGGGAAAATGAACCCAGTGTGGAGATGAAATACCAGATTTTGGGGAAAATCAACCAGTTTGGGGGGATAAACCCGTTTTTGAGGAAAATGAACCCAGTTTTGGGGGAATAAAACCGATTTGGGGGAAAATGAACCCAGTAATGGGGATGAAACCCTGATTTTGGGGAAAATGTACCCAGTATGGAGTGGAAATAGAAGATTTTGGGGAAAATAAAATGAGTTTGAAGGGGAAAACCTGATTTGTGTGAAAATGCACCCGTTTTGGGTTTGAAAACCCAATTTGTAAGGAAATGAAACCAGTTTTGTTGGAAAAAAAAAACAGATTTTGGGGAAAATGAACCCAGTTTCGGAGGAAAAAGCTGATTATGGGGAAAATGAATCCAGTTTGGGGGGGAAACCCATTTTTAAGGAAAATGAACCCAGTTTTGGGGGAAAAAAATTGATTTGGTGGAAAAATGAACCCAGTAATCGGGAAAAAAAACCCCGAATTTCGGGGAAAATGAACCCAGTGTGGAGGGGAAATACCAGATTTTGGGGAAAATGAACCCAGTAATGGGGAAAAAAACCCTGATTTTGGGGAAAATGAACCCAGTGTGGAATGGAAATAGAAAATTTGGGGGGAAATGAACACTATTTGGTGGGGAAAACCTGATTTGTGTGAAAATGCATCCAGTTTTGGTGGAAGAAACCAGATTTGGGGGAAAATGAACCCAGTAATGGGGAAAAAAAAACGATTTTGGGGAAAATGAACACAGTTTGGTGGAGATGAAATACCAGATTTTGGGGAAAATGAACCCAGTTTGGAGGGGAAAACCTGATTTGTGTGAAAATGCAACCAGATTTGAAGGGGAAAAAAAGGATTTTGGGGAAAATGAACCCAGTTTGGAGGAAAAAAGCTGATTATGGGGAAAATGAATCCAGTTTTGGGGGAAAAACCTGTTTTTGAGGAAAATGAACCGAATTTTGGGGAAAAAAAAAACTATCTTGGGGAAATTGAACTCAGTAATTGGGAAAAAAAAAACGTGGATTTTTGGGAAAATGAACACAGTTTTGGGGGAAAACCCAATTGGTAGGGAAATGAACCGAGTTTTGGTGGAAAAAAAACAATTTTGGGGAAAATGAACCCAGTGTGTGTGGGGGAAATACCAGATTTTGGGGCAAATGAACCCAGTAATGGGGATAAAACCTGATTTTGGGGAAAATGAACCCAGTGTGGAGTGGAAATACCAGTTTCTGGGGAAAATGAACACTGTTTATAAGGGAAAACCTGATTTGCGTGAAAATGCACCAAATTTTTGGGGAAAAAAAAACCCTACTTGTAGGGAAATTAAACCATTTTTTGTGGAAAAAGCCCGATTTTAGGGAAAAAGAACCCAGTTTGGGAGGAAAAAAACCCGATGTAGGGGAAAGTAAACAAGGCTTGGGATGAAAAAATCCCGATTTTGGGGAAAATGAACACAGTTTGGGGGGAAAACACAATTTGTAGGGAAATAAAAACAGTTTGGGAGGGAAAACCAAATTTGTAGGGAAATGAACCCACTTTTGGTGGAAAAAAAACAGATTTTGGTGAAAATGAACCCAGTTTGTGAGGAAAAAATCCGATTTTGGGGAAAATGAACCCAGAGTGGAGATGAAATACCAGATTTTTGGGGAAAATGAACCCAGTTTGGACGGGAAAACCTGATTTGTGTTAAAATGAACCCAGTTTTTGGGGGAAAAAAAAGTTTTTTGGGGAAAATGAACCCAGTTAGAGAGGAAAAAAGCTGATTATGGGGAAAATGAACCCAGTTTGGGGGGAAAAAAAAGATTTTAGGGAAATGAACCCAGTAATTGGGTATTACATGACTAATCCAGATTGAATATTTATATTCTTGCCTGTCCCTTAAACTAGAACCTGGCTGTGGTGGTGGTACTTGCCAAAACTAAATTCTGTATGTCCTAAAGATAAAGTCAAAGTATCAGTCCAAGTATTATGAAATATCAACATGTAATCATCACTATCTCCCATGTAACTTTGAGCTCCTTATCATTTGTCACTAGTATGCCTTTAAACCAAAGTATTTTGTCAGCTTTCAGTAAAGTGAATTCTTGTAAAATATTTATTTTTCTGATTGAGTACTTTGTCTTTATACTTTGTTTTGATGTTTGAAGGACAGAATGCAGGAAATAATCTTTTTATTTGTTTGGGGCTCTACTGAATGACAATAGTCTGGTGGAAATGTAAATATACTAAAATAGTTTTATTTGTAAAAAGACAATATACTACTTTTTATTAATAAATAAGAAGCATTCCTGTCGGAAAAAGGTTTACAAGAAAAAGTTCCCATTAAATAGACTTGAACATGATTTGACTTAATGCAACTTTACTGCCCATGGACATAATTACCTGTATGATCTTAAGGATCAGGTGGAAAGATTGAGAAGTATTCATGAAAGTGAAAGGGAGATTTTACACTTTGCCAGTTATTAAAACCTTGAGCATGGCTAGCTGTGCCTGTAGACACATACAGTGGAATGATTGTGGCCACTCAGCACCTTAAGGCTGACTCTAAAGCAACCATTCAACATTGGCTGACAGCTATGGCCTGGCTTGGTATCCCTAATCAGATCAAAACAGATAACGGTCCAAATTTTGTGTCTAAATCAGTTCAAGCATTTACTTTGAAATGGGGTATTACCTTAATAGACGGCATTCCGTACAATAGCACAGGGCAAGCTATAGTGGAACGGGCAAATCAAACTCTGAAATCTAAATTGGAGGTATTAGCAAAAACAGAAGGGTTTGTCAACACCATTCCCTCAGGAGCCCAGGCACGTCTCCTAGCGACTGCTCTGCTAGCACTAAATCAATTCCCTAGGGGGCAGGAGGAGATTAGTCCCACCCAAAAACATTGGGCCACTCGAGCACTAGAAGAAGGTCCATCAGTCATAGTTAGAAATGAGCTGGGAGAATGGGAACGAGGATGGAAACTAGCTCTGACAGGGCAAGGGTATGCTGCTGTCAAAAAAGATGGTGGAGTTAAGTGGTGCCCGCTTAAGTCTATCAAACCAGACCTTCAGAATGAAACTAATGAAAGCTGTGAGTTTTTGTTCACAGGACCAGATCATTGGGCACTCCCGTAACCCGAACGTTCCAGTGGCAGGAGAAGATGATCGATCAGCAAGCACCATGCCTACACCTGATGATCCAACAGCGAGGCCTATGTCAACCACAAGCCGTTATTGATGAAGACCTGCTAAGAACTGAGAAATCTATATCTGCTCTGGAACAATCTCTTTCCTCATTTTAAGAAGTAGTTTAAAAGTCAACTAGAAAGAGTTAATGTCACGTTTATAGAACACTAATAATTAGACTAAAGTGTGTCTTATGTTTTTCCTCTCAGGTAGACCTCAAGCTATCCTTACTATTTCAAGTTGCACTTTGTTAGTCCTAGTTGTCTTTATAAGATGATAAGTTTTATAAGTAAGTTTACAAGTTTTATAACTTTATAAGTTTTATAAGATAAGTTTTATAAGCTTGTAGGTTACAAGTTTTGTAAGTTTTATAAGTTAAGTAAGTTAAGTTTATAAGTTATATAAGTTTTATATATTTTATAGATGAGATGAGATGAGATGAGATGAGATGAGATGAGATGAGATGAGATGAGATGAGATGAGATGAGATGAGATGAGATGAGATAAGAAGTACCATGGTATAAGCTAAGAATATCTTTAAATTTGTTCTATTCTAGTCAATTTAATTAAGCATGGGGAGGGGGGAGATGTTGGTAGCTAAGGTCCGGCGACCGGAAGATCTCGCGATGTACGGAAAGATAGGGCCCCTCTCCCAGTAGCCAATGGTGTTTAGTTGATAATGTAAGCAGACGGAAGTGACGTCGTAAACCTTGGCTATATAAGCCGGTGTTATCTATCAATAAAGACCATTTGACATTTACCATCCACCACACCGGTGTGGGGTGATGGATCGAGCGGCCGGGGGTGGCCGCCGTACCATTCCTGAACCAGGTCGCGCCTTCGAAAATGAAGGCAACAGGCAATGATCACATTCTATTCACAGGACTAGTTATCCGTGACAGTTGCTTAATATACTTGTTAAAAATTGTAGTAGGCAGTGAATCGGTAGCATATGCAGTTGGCATTACCAGGACAGCTGATAAAGAAACATTGAAAATTGCTGCTTGTGTAAAGGTTGTATAGTGCAGTTCATGAGACTTGTTGTCATGAATGAATGTTCTTTGATATAGTTTTTCCTTCACTCTGCTGAATAAGAAAATTCTTAGGTTGCATGACTTTTTCGCCAGTTTTAGAGTCAATCACAGCTTGCATTTATATTTTCATTAGGCTGTTGTGAAGGTCTCTTCATAATGACTCATACTCTCATACATAATGACTACCTGGCATTTTGTACGTTGTTTGCAAAGGACTTTTTGAACTGGTCTGGCAAGGCACTGCCAATTTTATTAGCAGTGATTCCATAGGTGATATAACTTTTTTTTTCAGAAGTAGATACATTTATGCTTAGGGAAGATGGCAGTCATTTTGTTTCCAATACCCTTGGCAAGCAAGGCCTGGATGGGTTTGGTCCTTCTCAGAAAGTTTGATATTGGTTTTGCAGGAGTTGACAGGAAAAATGATTTATGAAGTTGGTTGTTCGTATTGTTTCAGCTCAATCAAACAAATGTCTGTCTGCATGTCACTTTCTGAACTCCGGACTATAGCCTCAGTCACTACTCAGCTTTCTTTCTTGGTGTCACCCAGACAACTGTTTTGCTCGGATTGTCATTTAACAGATTTGGGCAGCATCTTATGTATTTCTTTAGAAGCCTGATCTCTTTTTAGAAGTCTGTTTTTTCCAGTAGCTAAAACCATCTCTTAACAATTTAATTTCATCTGGAAAACAGTAAAGTAAAATTTTTTGTTTTACAAGTTCACAATTGATACACCTATATGACAGTTTGACAGTGTTCAGATAAAGGCAAAGTGCTAGTTCATAAACATTTGTTAGGACAGCTATCAAGAATGGTTTCTGAGGTGATGACAGCATTAATCAACTGCAACATATTTTACCTTTTTTTAACAACTTAAGCTACAGCTGATTTAATGTAAATTCTTCTGAGCAGGCTTACTATTTCATTACAGAAATAATTAAGTGCAAAACTGGTAAAAAACTTACTAATACATAAAATCAAAATTCTTAACTAGGTCACCTCTCCCCCTTCTCCTGGTCTACCAACAGTTGTGAAAAGAAATAAAAAAAAAAATATATCACCAACTGCCCAAGTGGCTCAGCAGGTCTCTAACTTCAGAAGCTCATATTCCATTATGAATGTGCAAAAGATAGAAGTACATGCCATTTAAACATTCTTGCTCAAAAATATCCACCATGACACAATATTTACCTCAATAGTCACATAATGCTCCTTTCTCCCTTGTTCTTTCTTCTATATCATTGCTCAAATGAGATCTAGTGGTATTTTAGCATACAAATACAGTGAACAACAGAGCTCAGACAGCGTTAAACATGACATGAGAGAGATTCATTAAGAAAACAGTGAAGAGATGCTAGTAATTAGCAAATTGTGTGGGGCAGAATATAAATACCTAAACTCAACCATTATGACAGTAAAAATTAAGGTTTTTGTACTTCCTGAAATCTTAGAATTATTTAGGGTAGAAAGGACCTCTGGAGGTGTCTAGTCCAACTCCCTGCTCCAAGAAAGTCTAATTAGATCAGGTTGCTCAGGGCTTTGTCCAGTCAAGTTTTGAACACATCCGAGGATGAATAGTCCAGAAACTTTCTGGTCCCCTGTTCCAGTGTTTGACTGCACTCATGATGACTTTTTTCCTTATGCCTAATCAAGATTTCCCATTTTCCAATTTCTGTCAATTGCCTCTTACTCGGTTGGTTTGCACCTAGAGAAGAGTCTGATTCTGTCTTCTCCGCGTCCTCTGATTAGGTCACAACAAAGTCTTCCCTTGAGTCTTCTCTTCTCCAGCCTGAACAAATCAAGTCTTAGCTTCTTCTCATATGTTATTTGTTCCAGCCTCCTGACCAGCTTGGTGGCCCTCTGCTGGACTTACTCCAGCATGTTTGTATCTGTCTTGCACTGGGGAGCTTAGAACTGCAGATGTGATCTCACAAGTATCAAATAGAGGGGAAGGATCACTTCCTGGGACCTGCTGGCTACACTGTTACTAGTACAGCCCAGAACACTGTTGGCCTCCTTTGCTGCAAGGTCACACCGATGGTTCACATTCAACTTGTTGCCCACTAGGACTCCCAGGTCCTTTTCTGCAAAGCTGATTTTTATCCAGTGGGCCCTTAGCCTGTACATAGGGTTGTTCCAGCCCAGATGCAGGACTTGGTATTTGTCCTTGCTGGACTTCTTTAGGTGACTGTGACACTTAGAGTTCAGCAGTCCTGTCAATTTTCTGCACACATTACTATCCATTTATGCAGTCCATACTTGTGAGAGACTGATTCTTTTTTTGCCGCCTTAAATCAGTTGTTTTCCAATGTTGAGGCTACAGCAGAGACCACAACCTTCAACTTTATCTCACTCTCGCAAGCAACCCAGCTGCACTTGCTGCCCAGAGAAGTCATGCTGCAGTCTTGCCGGTAGGGAGAGCAGGGGCAGAACGATACCTGAGATTTGCTAGAGAGCCCCCTAGAATGATCATTCCCCCCTTTCCAACTCAGTTCCAGAACTTTCCTAGAAGCAGCACAGTGTAGGTCCATCAAAAACTATAACCAATACTATGCAAGAGGGGCCATTTGCGTGCCCACCATCCTGGAAGGATTCTCTCAGCGCTAGACCCCTGGAGTGGTGAACATTTGCTATTTTTCTTTTATTTCCTCTATTTCCCTCCTTGCCTTCCTTTTTCCTCTTCCTCATTATTTCTGCCGAAAAATTGTGTTATGGTCAGGTTGGGGGGGGAAAGGGGGGGAACAGCTTGACTAGTGAAAGATTGGTTGAATGATTGAACTCAAAGGATAGTGGTTGATGGACCAGAGACAAGTGGAGTACTGCAGGGGTCTATCTTGGAACCTGTCCTGTTGAACATCTTTATCAATGACTCGGAAGTGTCAACGGAGTGCACTCTTGTCAAGTTTGCCCAACAGCTACATGGAACAGCAGATAACCTGAGGATAAAACTCAAGTGTTCCAGACACTGGACTCTGGGTTTTGACTGTCAGGTGACAACTGCCTCTCTTTAGCAGGAGAGGGGGACAAAATATGATGAAGAGCTCATGGGTTGAGATAAAGACAGGAAGATTGCTCACCAGTAACCGTCACGGGCAGAACTGACTCGACTTGGAGAAGTTTAAGTTAATTTATTGCCAATTAAAACCAGAATAGAATAGCAAGAAATAAGAACAAATGTAAAAATGCCCTCCCTCCACCCCTCCCTTCTTCCCAGGCTCAACTTCACTCCTAACTCTTCTACCCCCTTACCCCCAACAGTGCAGAGGGAATGGGGGTTGCAGTCAGTTCATAACACTTCATCTCTGTCACTCTTTAGTCCTTACACATTTCTCCTGTTCCAGCAATGTGGGGTACCTCTCACAGGATACAGTCCCTCATGAATTTCTCCAATGTTTTCTATTTCCCATGGGTCACAGTTCCTGGAAACTAGGTGTCAGACTGGTTAAAACAAGGTGGGGGGCTGGATTCAGCCTGTGGGCCGTGAGTTTGACAGCCCTGGGCTACAGTATCACAGTATCACAGTATCATAAGGTTGGAAAGGACCTCTGAGATCATCAAGTCCAACCTATAACCCAACACTAACACCAACACTAACACCAACCCATCATCTAAACCATGGCACTCAGTACTTCATCCAATCTCCCCTTAAACACTTCCAGGGTCGGCGACTCCACCCCCTCCCTGGGCAGCCCATTCCAATGGCCAATCACCCTTTCAGTGAAGAACTTTTTCCTAACATCAAGTCTAAACTTTCCCTGACGAAGCTTGAGTCCATGCCCTCTAGTTCTGTCACTGCTCACCTGAGAGAAGAGACCAACCCCTGCCCGACTACAACCTCCTTTTAGGAGGTTCCCCTTGTGAAAATGAGGAAATACAAGTTTCTCCTGGTAGAGACACACACACGCACAAGTAAGTTGGTTTGTAAAGTGGAGGATAGTGAAGACGAAGAAACAGTTCTTCTGGGAGGGGAGATGGAGGGTATTTCACAATAACAGACTGGCGCAGGGGAAGGTACTTCATGACCACAAAGTCCATCACCACAATGGAGCCCTTCTCAACAGTTCCATCGCACAATCTCAGAACAACCAAAACCAGAGGTAATCATCAAATCATAGAATGGTTTGGATTGGAAGGGACCTTAAAAATCATCCAGTTCCAACCCCCCTGCCATGGGCAGGGACACCTTCCACTGGATCAGGCTGCTCAAGACCCCATCTAACCTGGCCTTGAACACTTCCAGGGAGGGGGCATCCACAACCTCCCTGGGAAACTGTCACGGTCCATTCGGTAGACTCATTATGATTCGTTTTCCGTGATCTCGAAGTGCAAAATTAAGGTGACCAATACGTCAAGGGGTTATAATTCAAACAGTGTAACTTTATTATTTTGCCCTTAAAGCGGCACACGATAGACGGAGTGGAGAAAAGGGAAAGAAAAAGCAAAGTAAAAGGGAGGAAAGAGGTTTATAGCTATCACCATGGGTCTAAGGCATCCCAGGTCCTCATCGTGATCCGTGATCCTTTGGTGGGGAGATCTCACTGAGGTTTGGTTAGGAGTCATCTTTTATGCTAAGCAACAGCACCTCACACCTCCTCTCCCCCATGGACTGTGGCCAATCTCCGCCTTCATCTTGCAATCCAGACTTAACTGCGCAGGCCCAAAAAAGTTCCCGCTTAACTTGCCAAAACTTATCTGTGCCTGCGCCACCTCACATTGGGGGTCTTTTACTTCCTCACATCATCTTCCTCTCATGTCCGCTGGGTGACCTCAAGACCCTCTGCGAACCTCTACGCATGCTCCTCTTCATTGGCTTTAGAAACAGGGAGGAGGTGGGGCAAGTTTGGCAGCAGATGAAATCCATCTTCTGGACAGCAGCTATACAGCAGCCCCAGGTATCAGCACAGTACTACTTGTACCACACAGTTCTTTCTCTCAGAGTGTAGAGTTCTTGGTATCTCTCCAAGTCTCTGATGGCAATGTTGAGACAAATACTGTTCTTTGGACTGAATCTTACAGCAACTTGTTCCAGTGTCTCACCACCCTCATTGTGAAGAATTTCTTCCTAATGTCTAAACTAAATCTCCCTCCTTCCAGTTTGTAGCCATCCCCCCTTGTCCTATCACTACTGACCCTTGTAGAAAGTCCCTCTCCAACTTTCTTGTAGTGGTCTTTTGGACGACCACTATTAGGTCCTCCCAGAGCCTTCTCTTCTCCAGGCTGAATAAGCCCAACTGTCTCAGCCTGTCCTCATAGCAGAGGTGCTATGGATCCCCTAGATGTTTGTCCTTCTTTCTGGTTGCTCTTCCTGTTTCTGTCTTAGGTAGGGGAGAGCAGGGCTCCACCAGTCTGCCTCTTCCTCAGACTCCCTGATGCTCCTTAACATTTCTACTTCCTTTCATAGCTCTGCCACTATGCTGAGCACACAGCTGTTCTCACTACTCTTATCAGTGAGAGGCTCTGGCACTCCCTGCAGCCTGAGATCTGTATGGCTGCATGTTTTTTGTGGAAGTTCTCTCAGAGTTGCCACATCCCTTTTGGTAGGTGCAGAGGACAGAGCTTTCTGCTGGGTGGATACCATAGCTAAGCTCCTTCTGAGAGGGTTATGATCACCAATTGAACTCACCTCTTGAGATGGTAGGGTGACTAAGCTCTTCCTGCTTGCCTTTCCGCATGAGCTGCTACGTTTGTTCTCTCTGTTTGCAGCACTCCTAGTCGCTAGTACTCCCTAGCATGATTTTATTGGTGTGGGGTGGTTATTAATTGCTCTGGCGAAGCCCAGGCCTCACAAGTGTCTCCTGGAAGAACCGCTGGCTCCTGGCGGGTCTCTCTGCTGCCCTGGTGTTTTCTTGCCTCAGGAGAACCCCCTGTGCTCCAAGATTTGCCAATCCACTGTGGATCGGACCAGCTCTGGAGCAGTTCTTCTCAGTGACTTCCCCAAGTTGTGTCTGATTTGCCCATGGTCCTGTCTTTATCTCAACCCACGAGTTTTTCTTTATCCCATTTTTTTCTCTTGTCCAGATGAGGATGGGCAGCCAGCCAAGGTCAACCCACCTCACATGCTTAAGCTAGGTACAAAACATCTATCTTGATCAGTAGCAGTGGGTCTTGCATATGCTGGCATGATCACCTTGGACCATTGGACTGCAGTCACGGGATAGGAGAAACAGGCTTGGCACTGGAGACCCCATGGCTATAACAACTCACTGTCAGTTAAAGAAATGAGAGGAAAAAGACTTGCGTGTTGGAAAATAAACTAAAATAGCTTTAATAAAAATAGTAATAGCAATAATAATAAAAATAAAAGTAAGAAAATAATAAAATATATATAAATATATTAAATCGTACCCCACCCCTCAATGACCATACGTCACCAAAATTGCTGCAGAGCAAGTCGGGGAAGAGGTCAGTGGCAGAAGGAAGCTGGACACAGGAACTGGATTCAGGAACGCACAGATCCAGTATCAGACAGACAGACGAGGCCCTCACTGGACATTGATCATCACAGAAGAAAAGAGACCCTCGTGATCTCTCAGTTTTATACAGAGCATGATATATATATATGGATGAAATACTCTGTTGGTCAGTTTGGGATTACCCGTCCTGTCTGTCCAGGTGTGACATTTTTCACCTCTGACTTATGGCACTCCACCAGCTTGAGGATGGACTTGGTTTCTATAGGAATAAGTGTAAACAATGGCCTTTCTGCATCCCAGTGCCCAGTGTTATCACTTCTAGAGAGAAACTGTCTGAAAACCATACAGTTACCTTTCAGAAAATGAAGTTTCTCAGACGAGGCTTAGCTGGGGTTAGAAAACTGATTCTACATTAGCTCAAACCAGAACAAGGAGACACAGGCTTGACACTGGAGAACCCATGGTTATAAACAACTCACTGTCAGTTAAAGAAATACAGATCTGGAGGTGGACAAAACTGTTTTAAGGGTAACAAAAAGAACAAAGAAATCGTATCTAATGTATCATCGTAGATAGTAAATTCAGATGTAACCTGTGTAAAAAGTGGATTCTGTAGGGAGGACTTCAAATCCACCAACATGAACATCGCATTACTCCCAGCAAAGGACTCAAGACGCTGAAAATTCACCGTAATAGCCCACCACAAACACTAGTGTGAAATCACCAACCTTAGAGCAGAGGAGCAGTGCATAACATCAGGAAGGTGTAGAAACTTAGAAGTGCATTTATCTGCAATTTTCACTGCATTATTATTCCTTCTTTTTCTGTAACAATTAGAATTGGACCCTTTTTCAATTATGATAACAATAAATTATTGACTTTACTTATATGTAAGTGTACTTCCTCTTTGCCTATAAACAAGATTTTGAGAGTAACAATCTCCAGAGGGAAAAATGCAGCTGCGTTGCCAAGTTAAGGAGATGCAGGAAAAAGTGAACAGACTATGCAAAACCAGGGGAGATGAAATAGAGATTAACAGGATGTGGGACTAGTACTGGCTTATATGGTATTTCTGAGCACTGTGAACCAAACCTCCAGCTAGTTTATGTATTCCAAGAACATCCCCTACCTGCAATTTCCCATGTTGTTGATTCAGCGTGATCGGCGGCAGGAACCGTAAGTACTGCAGCCGGGTGCTCAATCTGGGCGGGTGGTGAGTTCCTGGGAAAGGCAAAAGCTCAGGAGAGGACCCCGGCAGGGCGACTCTCTCTGAACTTCAGAAGCGCCAACTGTCACGTGGGCCGACCGCGTGGTAGGGGGGCGGTCCCGGAAGAAGCCGCGGGGTATTTAAGCATTGCCCTGGGAGCGCTAGCGACTGGAGCACGGCGAACAGGAGCGGGCAAACAGGGTCACAGGATAGGCAGTTCGTGCAGGCAGGGCAAGCAGGCACTCACTGACAGGTGGTTGACTTCCCAGTCCCCTGCAGCAATGGTGACCAGGCGTGGTAAAGCCTCTGCCACCAGGAGCATAGGCACCCAAACGGAACCAGTATTACGAGACACAGCTACCCAGACTCGAGACTGTAGGGAATGTCTCAGCCTACTTGTGGTTCCTGAGGACCATAACAAAAATACAAAAAATGCTTGTCTGAGGTGTGAACAGATTCAGGATCTGCTCCTTATGGTTGCAGATCTGAAGGATCAGGTGGAGAGGTTGAGAAGTATTCGCGAAAGTGAAAGGGAGATTGACTGGTGGAGTAGAAACCTCTCTCCTCCCAGTAATCCTCCCCACGAGGCTGAGGAATGCCATATTTCTCAGCAACAGGGTAAGGAGAGTGACCTGACTGGTGAGGAGGACTGGGAGCAGGTCTGCTCTCGTGGGGGTTATAGACCTCCCTTTCAAATGCCAACTTTCCAGCTGCCCCTTCAAAACAGGTTTGGGGAGTTGGAATTTGATGTTCAGGTGGAGGATAGTCTGACAGAGAGCTCACCTGAAGAGGCTGACCTCACATTGCCCATCGGACGGGTCAGGACCTCAAATAAGAAAAAGAAAAGGAGGGTCATTGTGGTGGGAGACTCCCTTCTGAAAGGGACGGAGGGCCCTATTTGTAGGATGGACCCAACTCATAGGGAAGTCTGCTGCCTTCCCCAAGCCCGGGTACACGACATCGCCAAGAGACTCCCGGACCTAATTAAACCCTCTGATTATTACCCGCTTCTGGTGGTACAGGCTGGTAGTGATGAACTAGCGAAAAGAGGGTCAAGGGTGGTTAAAAAGGAACTCCAGGAGCTGGGACGGTCGATAGATAAGGCAGGAGCACAGGTGGTGTTCTGTTCAGTTCCCCCAGTGGCAGGGATGGATACAGACAGGAATAAGAGAATATATGCAGTTAATAGATGGCTTAGGGGCTGGTGCCGGCAGAGGAATTTTGGATTCTTTGATCATGGGGAAACCTTTATGGCACCTGGCCTGTTTGACCCCGATGGGTCTCGTCTAACTCCGAAGGGTAGGAGAATTCTAGCTCAGGAGCTGGCAGGGCTTGTTGAGAGGGCTTTAAACTAGGCATGACGGGGGAGGGGGGAGTTACTAGGCTCGCCAAAGATGTCCCCGTGGAGGATGAGCCATCCCAAAAGGGGTTGTCAGTAACCCAACTGAAGTGCATGTACACAAACGCACGCAGTATGGGAAACAAGCAGGAGGAGCTAGAAGTCCTGGTCCAGCGGGAGAGATACGATATAGTTGCCATCACGGAAACGTGGTGGAACGACTGTCATAACTGGAGTGCTGCCATGGAAGGCTACAGGCTCTTCAGGAGAGACAGGCGTGAGAAGAGGGGTGGAGGGGTGGCCCTCTACACTAGGGAAACCCTGGATACTGTTGAAGTTGAGATCGGTGATGACCAGGTTGAGTGCCTATGGGTAAGGGTCAGAGGGGCAGTCAAGTCTGACCTCCTGGTTGGAGTGTGCTACAGACCGCCTGACCAGGAGGAGGATTTGGATCTTCTGTTGTTTAAACAGCTGGAGGCTGCCTCTAGATCGGCTGCCCTTGTTCTTTTAGGAGACTTTAACCTTCCAGATATCTGCTGGAAACTTAATACTGCTGAGAGGAGGCAGTCCAGGAGGTTTTTAGAGTGTATTGAGGACTGCTTTCTGTCACAGCTGGTGAGTGAGCCCACTAGGGGTGAGGCTCTCCTTGACTTGCTGTTTACAAACAAAGAAGGGCTGGTGGGTGATGTTGTTGTCGGAGGATGTCTGGGGTCTAGTGATCATGAAATAATTGAGTTCTCTCTGAACAATGTAATAGGAAAAGCCAGGAACAGAACATCAATGCTGGACTTTCGGCAGGCAGATTTTGGATTATTTAAGGAACTGGTCAGGAAAGTACCCTGGGAAATAGCTCTTAGTGGCAAGGGGGTCCAGGAAGCTTGGATACACTTCAAGAATGAAATCTTGAAGGCGCAGGAGCGGGCTGTCCCTGTGTGTTGTAAGAAGAGTCGTAGGGGCAGACGGCCGGCCTGGATGAGTAGGGAACTTCTGAAGGAACTAAGTAAGAAAAAGAGGATGTATCATCGTTGGAAGGAAGGGGATGTATGTCAGGTCATGTTCAAGGATGTTGTTAAGTCGTGTAGGAGAAAAATCAGGGAAGCAAAAGCCCAGCTGGAGCTCAAATTGGCCATTTCTGTTAAGGACAATAAGAAGAGTTTTTATAAATACATCAATGGCAGAAAGAAGGGCGGCAGCGACCTCCACTCCTTGTTGGATGTGGAGGGAAATATAGTAACCAAAGATGCAGAGAAGGCTGAGGTACTTAATGCTTTCTTTGCCTCAGTTTTTAACAGCAAGGATGTCAGCTCGCTTGACAGTTGGCCCTCTGAAGTGGTTAATGGGGGCAGGGTGAAATATGGCCCTCCTGCAATCCATGAGGAGGAGGTTAGAGACCTGCTGAGCCACTTGGACCCTCATAAGTCTATGGGGCCGGATGGGATCCATCCTAGGGTGTTGAGAGAGCTGGCGGATGAGCTTGCTAAGCCGCTCTCCATCATCTTTCAGCAGTCCTGGCTCTCTGGAGAGGTCCCGGAAGACTGGAAGTTGGCCAATGTGACGCCCATCCACAAGAAGGGCCGTAAGGATGATCCAGGTAATTACAGACCTGTCAGCCTGACCTCGGTCCCAGGTAAAATCATGGAGCAGATAATCCTGGGTGCAATCATGCACCACCTGCAGAACGGTCAAGAAATCAGGCCCAGCCAGCATGGATTTAGGAGGGATAGGTCCTGCCTGACCAACCTGATCTCCTTTTACGACCATGTGACTCGCCTGGTGGATGAGAGGAAGGCTGTGGATGTGGTATACTTGGACTTCAGTAAGGCCTTTGACACGGTCCCCCACAGTAGACTCCTAGGGAAGCTGGCAGCTCGTGGCCTAGATGGGAGCACTTTGTGCTGGGTTAGGAATTGGCTGGATGGCCGAGCCCAGAGAGTGATGGTAAATGGTGTTTCATCCAGTTGGCAGCCGGTCACCAGTGGTGTCCCCCAGGGATCGGTATTGGGTCCAGTCCTGTTTAATATCTTTATTGACGATTTGGATGAGGGGATTGAGTCCATCATCAGCAAGTTTGCAGATGATACCAAGCTGGGAGGAAGAGTTGATCTGCTAGAGGGTAGGATGGCCCTACAGAGGGACCTGGACAGATTGGAGAGCTGGGCCGATTCTAATGGGATGATGTTTAATAAGTCCAAATGTCGGGTACTTCATTTTGGACACAACAATCCCATGCAGAGCTACAGACTGGGGACAGAGTGGCTATAGAGTAGTCAGGTAGAAAAGGACCTGGGAGTGCTGGTGGACAGGAAGCTCAACATGAGCCAGCAGTGTGCCCAGGTGGCCCAGAAGGCCAATGGAATCCTGGCCTGCATCAGGAATAGTGTAGTAAGCAGGACCAGAGAAGTTATTGTCCCCCTGTACTCGGCACTGGTCAGGCCTCACCTTGAATATTGTGTCCAGTTCTGGGCCCCTCAGTATGGGAAAGATGTTAGGATACTGGAATGTGTTCAGAGGAGGGCAACGAAGATGGTGAGGGGGCTGGAGCACAAGCCCTATGAGGAGCGACTGAGGGAATTGGGGCTGTTTAGCCTGGAGAAGAGGAGGCTCAGGGGAGACCTCATTGCTCTCTACAACTACCTAAAAGGAGGTTGTAGTCGGGCAGGGGTTGGTCTCTTCTCTCAGGTGACCAGTGGCAGAACCAGAGGGCATGGACTTAAGCTTCGTCAGGGAAAGTTTAGACTTGATGTGAGGAAAAAATTCTTCACTGAAAGGGTGATTGGCCATTGGAATGGGCTGCCCAGGGAGGGGGTGGAGTCACCTACCCTGGAGGTGTTTAAAGGGAGACTGGATGAGGCACTGAGTGCCATGGTCTAGATGATGGTTGGTGTTAGTGTTAGGTTATAGGTTGGACTTGATGATCTCAGAGGTCCTTTCCAACCTTGTGATACTGTGATACTGTGATTTAGGATAGTATCTTGAGAACCCAAAACCTCTCTTCTCACAGAACTGGAAGAACAAAGAGTAGTATTTCACATCCACTCTCCTTTTAATAGCCCTGTCTGACCAGTGTGCAAACCCAAAGGGTATTGACCTCTGACCATTGATTACTGAGGCATAAATTCTGTGTTATCTCTGCTTCATTCAGCAGTCCCAATAGCTGCCAAAGTACTCAACACCATTCCCCACCTTCTTATCTATGGATGGTGGTTTGGGGTATTAAAGATATGTTCTTCCAGTGTCCTATCCATTCAGATGGAATGACATTCAGTACACCTTTACTTGTTTGGCTTGAAGCTATCACCACAGTGCTACCATTATTCGTAATTTAAGAGATCATCAGCTAAGGCTGAGGCCTTAGCTGAAATTTCTCCCACTCATGATGTTTCTCGCCAATATCAATGCAATTCTTCTGGGCAGACCTACATGTGAATCTGTTGCACAAGATAACACCCTCTTAATTTCAGCCCTCAAAGAATGCTGGGATCTTTCAATTCCTCTCAGGGTTCTGGCAAAAACCTTAGGAGTCTCCTTGTGTGCTGGTACCAAAGGTATTCCTGAAAGTGTTTTGCAATCTGTTTTATCTTTACCTACTTTATCTTTAAAAATTCAAACCTTCAAAGGTGACAACTTTTTTATTGTCACCTCTCTCCTTTCCCTATCCTTTAGCTATCAATGATCCCTCCAACTCATCTATTACCGAAGCCTCTCTTTTCACCATCCTCACAAGTCCTTGTAGGGATTACAGTGCGAGCACGTATTTCCCCCTACCAACACCATCACCACAGCTCTAATTACAGGGGTACTAGAACCAAATTTGTACAAAGGAATTCTGAAAGGAAGAACTCAAATAACTACTTCCTGTTTTGTTTGTAGCCTAGACAGGATGCATATTGTCATATTGTTCTTTTCTTATAGATTGCCTCCTTTGACGTCCTGCTACTCTAAAGAAGAAATCATAGAATTGTTTCGGTTGGAAAAATCCTTTAAGATCATCGACTCCAACCATCGATACAGCCCTGCTAAGTCTGCCACCAGACCATGTCCCTAACTATGGCTTCTACTCGTCTTTTAAACTCCTGCAGGGATGGTGACTCAACAACTTCCCTGGGCAGCCTGTTCCAATGCTTGTCAAAATCCCAGTTTCCTATGACTCTTGGTTCACTAAATTTACTGTACAAATGGGAAAACCTGGCTCATAGACCCCCACTATAATATTGACTGATCCATGATCTGTCCTGTGGATCATCGACAACGGGTCTGGCAGGGAGCGAAGGGATGATGGCTGATAGACACTGAAGCTTGCATCCTTGAGCCAGGTCTGGGGTTTGCATATGAATGGAATTCCTTTAGAACCTTTGATATGAGCCTTAATTTCCCTAGCGGAGTCTGTCATTTCTCAATAAACCTTGATGAACACGCTGAGATGACACTTGTCTATGTCTGGAACAGCTGCGCATCTTCATGACCTTCATGTCCTTTTATATAACCATACTTTATCTACTAGTGTTAATCTGTGTCCCTGTTATTTTACAACCCTATCTGGATATGATTTTGGCTATACTGCCCCAATTATGACTTATCAAGTAGTGTCACTAACTATACCCTCTGCCACCACATCGCCCCTATTCATACCCTATTGGTATGAATTTATCTCTGACTGAATGAGGTTTACCACATAAAGACTTACATCGACTCTTGAAACATGCAAAGGAGCAGGCACAACAAATTTTAATAGCTGCCCACCATGATATCAAAGAGATCAAATAAATCCTGGGATGTGTTAAAAAAATAGCCAGACGTAGCTGGTGAGGGTCCCTGCTAAAGGGATATTGAATGTCCCACTTCATCCCTCTAGTTGTTATCCTTATTTTGAGCAGTTTCTTACTTGTTCTAGTCATCATATTATATATTGCTACTTGGGTTTTGGCCTGCATTATTCTGATGGTTTCTCAACACACCACCTTATTGACAGTCTTGACTCAATTTAACCCTTCATCACTCCATGATCAAAATCCCTTCTTTGCCTGGCAGTCCTGAGGAGGTGGGAGGTGTTGACAGCAGTGTTTGCCTTATGCCACTTTGACAAGTTAAGCACCCTTTCCTCCACTGAGTCACATAAGCAAGGGGTGGAAATGTGGGACTACTATTGCCTTATACAACATTTCCAGGCCCATGCATACCAAGAGCAGAACTGTCACAGAGGGAGAGCAGAGGTGGAATGTGTTGATTGGTTAACAAGTCCAGCTGATGCTTCCATGACTCAACCAAGGAGGACAGGTTGATCAGGGAATTTGAATTCCCCTAATCTTGTTGGTTGGCCTGACTCACTCATCTGAAGAAGCCGTACCCTGCTTCTTGCCAGCCTGGCTCCTAACTATGCCTATATAATCTTTGCGCATCTTGATAGTAAGCTTAGCCCAGTATTAGTGAATTACTGGACTTATTGTCATTTTTACATGGTTAATGGTCATGGTACTGATGATTTGTATTTGTTGATGTGCCGCTATTCTGAAATAACGGTAAATCTAAAGCTGTTGGTCTGCTATGTGTTACCGCATCCCAAACCTATAATTTGACTGGGATGCCTTAAAGTCATACACAGGATCTTCACAGAGACCTTGCAGAGATGAAAGTCTGAACTCCTAACTGCCCAGAAGGCAGAGCAATTGTGTTTGAGTGGAAAATGGAGACTCCCATGGTGTAGAAGGCTGTATACCTATGACTTCTGGTGACGGGAGGAAGGCTCCTTCTCCACCTGCAGATTTGCAATGGCAGAATAGGTTCAGTGCCTTGGTAAGTGATGATGTAAAGAAATCCATGTCTGGAGAAATGTCAAAACCAGCCAAGATCTAACCATGCATTGGCACCAAGAGGAAGCAGTAGGTGATAATAGTTAGAGACTCCCTCCCATGACAGAGACCCCCCATCTGCTAACCTGACTTGCTGTCTAGGGGTTCAGAGGGTCATTGCTTGCCAGAAGCTTGGATATGGGAAAGTTTGGAGAGACTGCCAAGGCATATTTGTCCCTCAGTAGTCCCATGTTGCTTACCCACATGAGCACCAATAAGACTTCCAGGGGAGACCTGGAAGGTAGCAAGAGTGACGACATGGCTCTGGGGGACAGAGTCAAGGACATGGGGGCCCAAGTGGTTTTCTCTTCCATCCTGCCAGTGAAGGAGAAGGTCCTAAAGCGTGGATGGATCCTGTGGATTAACATCAGTTTGTGCAGCTGGTATAGTCAACAGGCTTTTACAACCATGGGAGATTCTTTGAGGATCAAGGCCTGCTGTGAAAAGATGAGATCCATATGAGAAAGTGGGGCAAGAGCATCTTTGCCAACAGTCTGAAAAATCTGGTGAGAAGAGCATTAAATTATGGTGCGAGGGGATGATGACCCACTGCCAAGTAGCAGACCAGGTTGGCAAACAAAGGGTGCAGTGTGATGGGTACAAGAAAGACCTTGGAAACAATAAAAGAGGGCAGAAGGGGAGTCACCTGAAGCGTAGGTACATATATTCATGGAGCTTTGGTGTATTAGGTCTGGATGAGATGGAGTTAATTTTCTTCATAGCACCCCATATCCTGCTGTGTTTTGGCTTGGTGACCAAAAAAGGTGTTGATAAGACACTCATGTTTTAGCCATTGCTAAATAGTGCTTGTGCAGCATCAAGGTCTTCTCTGATTCTCACTCTGCCCACTCCAGGGAGCTGGGTGGGGTGGACAAGAGGCTGGGAAGCGACACAGCTGAGACAGCTGACCTGAACAAACCAAAGAGATATTCCATACCATATGATGTCATGCTCAGCAATAAAACTGAGGGAGGAGGGGGATTTTTTTCCAATGTAGCTTTTGCTCAGAGGCTGGATGGGCATTGGGTGGTGACTGATTGCTTTTATATCACTTTCTCCTTTTTAATTTCCCCCCTTCACTTATTAGTCTGTCTTTATCAAAACCCACAAGTGTAGGCTTGCTTGGGTTTTTTCTCAAACTTTTGCCCTTCTCATTTTCTCCCCCATTCTTGCTGGGGGAGAGTGAGCAAGCAACTAGGTGTGGGCTTACATGCCTGAGCAAGTTTGAGCCGCCTTCCTGCCAAAATCTCCAAAGCTCAGTGAAAGCCCCTTCCCCACTTCCCCCTTTAGGCAAAGGAAATAAACTATAGAAACTTAGAAAAAACAAAGCCAATCAAACCACACCAAAATATATATCTATTTCTACAATTTCTGAAGAAGAAGAGCCAGTGAGTCAAGCTGACGAAGCTCCACCATATAATGAGCTGCCAGATGAAGAGACACGCTATGTCCTTTTCACCGATGGGTCCTGCCGTATTGTAGGGAGGAGCCGGAAGTGGAAAGCAGCTGCTTGGAGTCCCACCCAGGACTCAAACCAGCTCAATATTTTGGTAGCAGAGGATGGTTGACCTTGGTTTGTTTTGAAAACAGTGTCCGGGAATGCCGCCAGAGTCCGGGAAAGCAGCCCAGAAAACTTTGTTTAAAAAATAAGAGTTTGTTTTGAAATAACCTGAAGGAAAATAATAACAACGGCCTTTTTGCTAACTTTTTTTCATTATTCTAACTGATTTTGTGCTTGCCCCAGGATATCCTGTTGAGGAATGCAGCCGTTCAGATGGATGGAACAAATGGCTTCCATTCCTCAATTTTGACATTGACGACCTAGTATATAGTCTCTGTAATGGTGTCATTCAAGGTTTGGTGGAAAGAACTCCTAAGATCAGCTCTAACAAATACTTAAATTGTCTAGCAACAATGGTATTAGTGGTTAAGGCAGCAGAAATACTATTTAAAATTGGAATGGCGGTGCTGCATTGGTTCCCTTGTTTTAAGAAGGGCCGAACCTTGAAAGGAATCACTGGAGCTTTGGGAAGAAGCTTGGACAGGTCAGTCTTTGGATGACAGGGAGCATGGTTGGATTTTGGTAAACTGGTGGGATGTGTGACACCTCCTATTGCTTGGGACTTTGTGCCAGAGCAGGTGTTCAACCCTCATGAGATGACGCGTTGTTTGAGGGAAACGTGTCTTTCATATGACGATCCAAACATGCAATTCTATGCTTTGTACTGGGGCTTGGCTAATGCTTATCGTGCTGCCGTAGATCACTGCCAGAAGGTTAAGGTCAAGACAGGAACTCACACCATGGCACCCGAAACTAGTAATGTCCCTATTGGGCCCACTTGTGAAAATGGGGTCCAAGTACAACTTGAAGTTGAAGCTGTCTCTGCTAAGTCTACTAGAACTGGGACTCAAATTAAAAACAGAAAAGTCATTTTTGCTCCTATAAAGAAAAAGAAGACGTTGGTGAGGGAGACCGTAAAACTTACAGACACATCTCCACAACTGGAATGCATGGAAGAAGAAGAAGAAAGAGAAGAAGAAGAAGAAGGATCAGAAGGACCTATCCCATCCACGCAGGCAGTAGCAGACAAAGGAGCAGCTGTGAGCGAGGAAGAAGTGGCTGTGACAGAGGAAGGAGCGACTGCAAGAGAGGAAGAAATGGTTGCAAGAGAAGGGGCGTGCCCAAAAGAACTAGGGGTGCATCCAAAGGAAAGTAGAGCGGTATCAAGAGAAAAGAAGGCAACAGTACAAACAACCCGTGGTGTACTGTCACTAGATGATTCATATCCTAACTACATATTTAGTATTTCAGACGATGCAAAGAAGGGGAAAAAGCGTTCCCTTCAACCTGAGGGACAATTGTCACCTGATGATTGGCCGAGGCCTTCATCTCAGCACCCAAAAGACAACTCGCTACCTCTACCCGCTGGGTATGGTGAACGACGTAGAAGTCCATCTCCATGGCGTGAATGACGTAGAAGTCCATCTCCACGGCACGCTCAGTCTCCACCTCCTCATGAGAGATACAGAGAGGAGGTGGGAGCAGTTCCACGTAAGAGCGGAAGAGTACAAAGAGAAGTGGAAAAAATTCTACGCGGGAGAGATGGACAAGAAATAATGCGAGAAAATGACATTCCACAATCACTGACCCCAAGAGATCTTTGAGATTTACGAAGAGATTACAGTCGTTTACCTGGTGAACAAATCCTCACTTGGCTGGTGCGATGCTGGGACAATGGGGCTATTAGTCACGTGATTGAAGGTCATGAAGCACAACAATTGGGATCTCTTGCCTGAGATTCTGTGATAGAACAAGAAATGGGAAGAGAGAAAATGGCGTCCAGTCTTCGGATCCGAATCCTCCACGCTGTGAGGGCGAGATACCCATTTAAGGAATATCTGTCGAGCTCTCCAAGAAGGTGGAATACTGCGGAAGAAGGCACCCAATACCTACGGGAATTAGCCATGTTGGAGATCATCTATTCTGATCCAGACTATTATGACATCCTAGCTCCAGAGCGTGTCTCCTGCACGCAGCCTATGTGGAAAAAGGTAATTAAAGGTGCCCCTAAACCATACACCTACTGCTTGATAACTATATATGATCCAAGGATGGGTGAACCAAGCGTGGAAGACGTGTTGTTGGATAAGGCGCATAGCGGAAAGTCTGGAAGACTGCTCCGATTCCCTATACCGACCTAGCTACGATAGGGAAAGAAGAGAGAGAGATTATGAATGCTCCAGATACGAGGACTATCCTAGAGACAGAGATGACAGACATTATAGAGATTACAGAAAAAGGCCAATGCAACGATCATGGCGGGATAGACCAAGAAGACCTCGACCTAGACCTCGATCTCGGTCTCATTCCCGATCTTCACCATTCCCATGTAGAGGGAAAGAAAACCCTAAGCGTCAGTCACGTAGCCAACTATGGGCATACCTATGCAGCAAGGGAGAGAACATGAAGAAGTGGGGTGGCGAACCCACTTCCAAGCTCGAAGCTAGAGTGAAGGAGCTGAGACAGAAGGACATTGACAAGAAAGTTGCCTACGTGGTAGATGCAGAATTTTTAGACAAGAAACTGCAATTGCCGAAAGGCACGAAGATGGAAATCCACCTCCCAGATGACAAAAAAAACCTCCAAGAAACCAAAGTCAAAGTCCAACAATGATTGCTCTGATCAAGACCAATAGAGGGTCCCTGCCTTCTGCCAGGAGAAGAAGAGGGACCAAGAAGACAATTGGGTTTACTGGGCTGTGTGGGTTCGATGGCCTGGCACATCAGATCTTCAGAGATACCAAGCTTTGAAAGATACTGGTGCCCAGTGTACTTTAATGCCATCAGGGCATAAGAGTACAGAGACTATTTCTGGAGTGACAGGAGGGTCTCAGGAGTTGTCAGTGGTAGAGGCCGACATAAGCTTGACAGGAGACCAATGGGAAAAGCATTCCATTGTGACAGGGCCAGAAGCCCCTTGCATTCTAGGTATGGATTACCTAAGAAAAGGATACTTCAAGGACCCAAAGGGGTACCGGTGGGCTTCTGGTGTAGCCACGGTGATTGAAGAGGAATCCAAGCGATTGTCTGCTCTTCCTGGCCTCTCAGAAGACCCTTCTGCAGTGGGATTACCGCAAGTTAAAGGTCAAAAAGTGCCAATAGCCACAACAACCATACACCGACGACAGTATTGGACGAATCCAGATGCTGTGATCCCCATCCATAAGATGATTCGGAAGCTGGAGAGCCAAGGGGTGGTCAGCAGAACCCATTCACCCTTCAATAGCCCTATCTGGCCTGTACACAAGTCTGATGGAGAATGGAGACTGACTGTGGACTATTGTGGCTTAAATGAAGTCACACCGCCACTGAGTGCTGCAGTACCAGGTATGTTGGAGCTCCAGTACAAGTTGGAGTCCAAGACAGCAAAGTGGTGACGCCACTATTGACATTGCCAATGCGTTTTTCTCCATTCCCTTAGTGGCAGAGTGCAGGCCACAGTTTGCTTTCACCTGGAGGGGCGTTCAGTACACCTGGAATCAACTGCCCCAGGGGTGGAAGCAAAGTCCAACCATCTGTCATAGACTGATTCAGGATACACTAGAGAAGGGTAAGGCCCCAGAACATATCCAGTATATCAATGACGTCATTGTATGGGGGGACACAGCAGAAGAAGTCTTCGACAAAAGACAGAAGATTATCCAGATTCTCCTTGGGGCCGCTTTTACCATCAAGAAGAGCAAAGTCAAGGGACCTGCCAGAGAGATCCAATTCCTAGGGGTGAAATGGCAAGATGGAAAGCACCAGATTCCAACTGACGACATCAATAAGATTGTAGCAATGGCTCCACTGATAAACAAGAAAGAGACCCAAGCTTTTCTGGGAGCCATAGGCTTCTGGAGGATGCACATCCCAGAGTACAGCCAGATTGTGAGCACTCTTTACTTTGTGACCCGTAAAAAGAACAATTTCCAATGGGGTCCCGAACACCAACAAGCTTTCAGGCAGGTCAAGCAAGAAATTGCACACACCGTGGCTCTTGGACCAGTCAGGACGGGACCAGATGTAAAGAATGTACTCTATTCTGCAGCTGGAGATATAAGTCCCTCCTGGAGCTTCTGGCAAAAGGTGCCTGGCGAGACACGAGGGCGACTACTGGGTTTCTGGAGCCGAAGCTACAGAGCTTCTGAGGCCAATTACACCCCTATGGAAAAAGAAATCTTAGCGGTGTATGAAGGCATACGAGCAGCTTCAGAGGTAATTGGTGTCGAAGCACAGCTCTTCCTGGCACCCCGATTACCAGTGCTGAGCTGGATGTTCAAAGGGAAGGTGCCCTCTACGCATCATGCCACTGATGCCACGTGGAGCAAATGGATTGCTTTGATTATGCAACGTGTCCGAATTGGGAATTCGAATCGCCCTGGAATTTTGGAAATTATAACTAATTGGCCTGAAGGTGGGAATTTCAGTCAGGTAAATGAAGAAGAAGAGCCAGTGAGTTGAGCTGAAGAGGCTCCAACATATAATGAGCTGCCAGATGAAGAGACACACTATGTCCTTTTCACCGATGGTTCCTGCCGTATTGTAGGGAGGAGCTGGAAGTGGAAAGCAGCTGCTTGGAGTTCCACCCGGTGAGTGGCGGAAGCCACTAAAGGTGAAGGCAAATCGAGTCAGTTTGCAGAACTCAAAGCTGTCCATTTGGCCCTAGACATTGAAGAAAGAGAAGGATGGCCAAGGCTCTACCTATACACCGATTTGTGGATGATAGCCAATGGCCTATGGGGATGGTTAGACAGCTGGAAAAAGATGGATTGGAGTCATAGAGGAAAACCTATCTGGGCTGCTGATCTGTGGCAAGACATCGCTGCCAGAGTGAAGAAACTGAATGTGAGAGTCCGCCATGTAGATGCCCATGTGCCCAAGGGTCGAGCTAATGAGGAGCATGCTAATAACAGAGGCAGACCGAGCTGCACAGGTCAAGGTATCACAAGCAGACCTAGACTGGCAGAAGAAGGGAGAATTGTTCCTAGCTCGATGAGCCCATGATGCTTCAGGTCATCAAGGCCAAGACGCCACCTATAGACGGGCGCGAGACCGAGGGGTAGATTTAACTATGGGTATTATTTCTTAAGTCACCCATGACTGTGAAACCTGTGCCATTGTCAAACAGGCAAAAAGATTGAAGCCCCTGTGGCATGATGGATGCTGGGATAAGTACAAATACGGGGAGGCCTGGCAGGTTGATTACATCACATTGCCACAGACCCGCCAAGGTAAACACTATATGCTTACCATGGTGGAAGCAACCATGGCATGGTTAGAGACATATTCAGTACCACATGCAACGGCCCGAAATACCAGTCTGGGTCACAGAAGCAGGTCCTGTGGAGACATAGAACTCCAGAACATATTGAGTCAGACAATGGGACTCATTTCAAGAACAATCTAGTGGCCATTTGGGCACAAGAGCATGGTATTGAATGGGTATATCACATTCCATATCATGCACCCGCTGCTGGAAAAGTTGAAAGGTGTAATGGACTGTTAAAGACAATTCTAAAGGCACTAGGTGGGGGAACTTTTAAAAACTGGGATAAGCACTTAGCCAAGGCCACCTGGCTAGTTAACGCCAGAGGTTCTGTCAGTCGGGCTGGTCCTGCCCAAGCAGAATCCCTCCACACTGTAGATGGAGACAAAGTTCCAGTGATCCATCTGAGTGGTATATTAGGTAAGGCCATTTGGATTACTCCTCCCTCAGGCCAAGACAAACCCATTCGTGGGATTGTTTTCACTCAAGGGTCTGGAAATACCTGGTGGGTAATGAGAAAGGATGGAGAGACCCAGTGTGTGCCTCAAGGAAATCTATCCTTGGGGAAAAACTAAGTCAGTGTCTTGAGTTGAGTTTTACAGGAGATGACACCAGATGTGAAAGACCTGAACAGAGCGGATATCAGTCTCCAGTGATGAGCCAAGCCCAGTCGAGCCAGTCCAGCGCTGCACCACACGAGACTCTCATGACTACCTGGGAAACAGCCACCAGCAGATCTTCCGAGCTTGAATTCTTAAGGCCTAAAACCAAAACTGTGACTGACCTTAGAATAAAACAAGGACTATATATATATATATATATATGTCTATATGTGGGATATAGACAAACACAATGTACAGGTGTTGCGTTAAAGAAATGATATGGAATAAGGGGTGGAGAATGTAGTGGATTGACTTTTGATCCACAGAAGTATTCCATATCTTCCTTTAACGTAACCCGACATATAAATAGGGTGTAGATAAGAGAGTACACTCTCTTCTTCCAGCAAGGCTGGGGAGCAGAAGGTCCCTGCGTTGCTCCTGTCTGCTGCCGAGCCTGCGGGAAATTTTTTAACGGGTCGGATTTGGCTGTCCGGCTCTCCACGGAGGAGGTGGCATGGTAAGATTTCACTAATTCTTTACTTTGTTAGTTACTGGGTGTTATAGTTGTATGCCGGGTGTTATATAGATCCTGTTTGTCCTTTTTCCCATTTCCCTTCCCCTCTTCCCTTGCTGCCTTGCATATCTTTGCGGCATAGTTGTTTGTATTTAGAAAAATATAGAAATACATATATTTAGTGTGATTTTGGTTTCTTCCATAGTTTTTTTTTCCTTTGAAAGGGGGGAAGTTTTGGGAAAGAGGCAGACTGAGCGGTTGGCGAGCTTGGGACAGCTAGCTCAAACCAACTCAAAGACCTGCAGAGTTTAATAAGTATTCAGATTATTACGATGCTAACCTTGATAATCTAATTTGCAGGGGCAAGGAGTGGAGTTTGTAATAGATCAGTGTTCAGGTTGTTATGGTGTTAACCCCTATAGTTTGCTTTGTAGTGGCAAACAATAGCTTATGACAGATATCGGAGATATCAATAGGTTCATAAGTTCAATAGCTGTTTAGCTGGTTCTGTTATTGACCTTCCTTTTTGGTACCGTTATTCTTCTGTTTCTCCATCCCAGTGTCTTCCCAAAATAGCAAGCCATCACTCATTACTTTTCCCCACTGGTCTGAATTTTGTTATGTCTATGCCCAAATTTGGTATTTCTGATACTGGTCCCTAGGCACTCTTGTCCTTATATGCTATTACTGATATGGTTACCTGGGCACTTTTGGTTTTGCAAGGTTCTGCTCCCCAAAAGGTCCCCAATGCTCTGTTTCAGATGTCTGTGAAATCTGGCTGTTTCAAACACGACACTTTCTCCTCAACTACCTATACAATCCAGCCATCCCTCATGGCAGTGCTTGTAGCTTTTGTCAGCCTTTAACACTCCTATCTCCTATGTCCAGCAATTTCTTATGTCATGCCCAGTAATAGTCCACGTCTCATCCAGCTAGCCTGGGGCCTAGTGGCTTCAGGGCCTAGACAGAGGCCTAGTAATTTGTCTGCAGTTCTAACAGTCATACTCCTGCTCTTACTAATTGATGAATGCAAGATAGACATCTTGCTCCACAGAAGTGGGTTAAGTTATTTCACTTCAACTTCACAGTCAGAATATGCATAAGAGTATTTATTGTAGAGGAGATGAAATGAGAGCTAATTTCACCCTAACATGCAGTAAAGTCCAAATAAAGATGGCATTTATTAGTTTTCACGTGTTAGGAGGTCAAAATGAAGGAAAGGTGAATTTACTTTCACTTTTTAAAATATAACCAATTTCTCTTCATCACTATGTACCTTGCATTTGATACTTTAGGTTATCTAGTAAAAAAATAGCTAATGTTGCATAACAGCTAGTTTCCCTGTGTCAGCAACTGTGGGTAGGCTCTATGAGAAATAGTTATATCAACTTATTTACTTGGCTTAATCAAACTATTAATCTTAAATTCATTCCAAACCCTGTGTGCGATCAGAGCAATGCAGCAGAGGGCCAAATAAACAACAGAAGTTCTCGCTCAAGGAGTATACAAATAATAGAATCCTATAAAAACATGTGAAACAAAGATTTATACTGATATTTGAGGTACACTCTCCCCTGAACTAGCTCAGTTACAGAGTACATGTTTATGGACAAAGCAACTATAGTGATACAAGAATTGGTTGATTTTGCAGAGAATGGAATATTTTGACTTGGGTAGAGGTTTTTTTCCTGTAGAATTGGTTTTCTAACTAACTAAGTGATATCTAAGTGGCAGTATTTTTTTAAGTTAGAGAGTAAGGCAGGCATAGACTGTTCTTCTGATATAGCATGTTTTTTTTTAAATATTGCTGTACCCAGACATTACCGGGCATGGTGGCACGCGCCTGTAATCCCAGCCAGAAGGGAGGCAGAGCCTGAGACCGGATCCGTTAAGTCACGGGTTCAAATCTGCTGGCAGCTGTGGAGCGCTGAGTGTGGGCTGACCACGGAACGGAAAGCGGCAGCGCCAGTTGTTAACCGCTTTGGGAGCGGGGACGAGGCATGGCTATAAATATGTTACTAAGACGACTGCACCGCATTGCGAGACGGGGGGCTCGCTATAAAAAAAGGGGCAGGTCCTGTCTTGGGGCAGGTCCTGTCTGACCAACCTGATTTCCTTTTATGATCAGGTAACCCGCCTGGTGGATGAAGGGAAGCCTGTGGATGTAGTCTATCTGGACTTGAGCAAAGCCTTTGACACTGTCTCCCATGGCATACTCCTGGATAAACTGGCAGCCCGTGGCTTGGACAGGTGCACTCTCAGCTGGGTTAAGAACTGGCTGGATGGCCGGGCCCAGAGAGTGCTGGTGAACGGGGCTGCGTCCAGCTGGCGGCCGGTCACCAGTAGTGTGCCCCGGGGATCAGTGTTGGGTCCAGTTCTGTTTAACATCTTCATCGATGATTTAGATGAGGGGATTGAGTCCATCATAAGCAAATTTGCAGATGACACCAAGTTGGGAGGAAGTGTGGACCTGCCAGAAGGCAGGAGGGCTCTGCAGAGGGACCTTGACAGGCTGGAGAGATGGGCTGAGTCCAACGGGATGAAGTTCAACAAGGCCAAGTGCCGGGTCCTGCACTTTGGCCACAACAAGCCCATGCAGCGCTACAGGCTGGGGACAGATTGGCTGGAGAGCAGTCAGGTGGAAAGGGACCTGAGAGTACTGATTGACAGGAGGCTAAACGTGAGCCAGCAGTGTGCCCAGGTGGCCAAGAAGGCCAATGGCATCCTGGCCTGCATCAAGAATGGTGAGGCCATCAGGGTGAGGGAAGCAATCCTTCCTCTGTTGGTGAGGCCACATCTTGAGTATTGTGTTCAGCTTTGGGCCCCCCAGTTCAAGAAAGATATTGAGGTGCTGGAGCGGGTCCAGAGAAGAGCGATGAAACTGGTGAAGGGACCTGAGCACAAGTCCTATGAAGAGAGGCTGAGGGAGCTGAGGTTGTTTAGCCTGGAGAAGAGGAGGCTCAGGTGTGACCTAATTGCTCTCTACAACTATCTGAAAGGAGGTTGTAGTCAGGTGGGGGTCGGTCTCTTCTCCCAGGCAGCCAGCAACAGAACAAGAGGGCACGAGCTTAGACTCTGCCAGGGAAGGTTTAGGCTGGATATCAGAAAAAAGTTCTTCACAGAATGAGTAATCAGGCATTGGAATGGCCTGCCCAAAGAGGGGGTGGAGTCACCATCCCTGGAGGTTTTTAAAATAAGACTGGATGCGGCACTTAGTGCCATGATCTAGTAATCATGAGGATGTTGGACAAAGAGTTCTATTTGATGATCTTGGACGTCTCTTCCGACCCAGATGATTCTATGATTCTGTGGGTTTTTTTTTTAACTTGTCTAAAAAATGAGAGCTATAGCTCTGAAGCTCTAATTAGTGGAGACAGGCTTGACTGTGTTGAAGTTCATAATAAAATCAGTCCTTGGAAAGTAGTAGAATATGCAGGGAGAATTTATCTATACGTATGTCAGTTGGATATATATATTCTGTCCCCAGCTCTCGTTGCACATGATTGATGGAAATCAGTCCCTCATGTGCCCAGCACTGAAATAAAGGATGCTGCTTTCTAAAACTCCAAAATGAGTCTTGGAGAGTTTATTTGCTGGCATTTTCAGTACCATTTGGTGACCCAGATGGGACTTGCTTTCAGGATTTCGGATCTGCGGGGGTTGAGGACGCTCCAGCCGGTAACCAAGTACTTCTTGGGGGGGAATCTCCACCTCCCCCCACCCCCCCGGACTGTGTCTTGGGAGCAAGGATTCCACTAGTAAGAAGTAAAGAGTTAAAGCATCCTTTCTGATTTTTTTGTTTAGTTTGATTGCCTGCTCGTAAGTCAGAGGTGAAAGCCCTGCAGGGTTAGACTAGAAAGGTATCTAATTTGGAATTTGATACATAACCTGGATTTTTGGTTTGGAATTTCGTTTGGGATTAGAGTCCCCAGTTTTGGAATACTTGGTATATAATCCGGATTTTGGTACATAATTGTGATTTTGATTTCGGTTTGCTCATGATTTGTAATTGTCTGTGTGATTATCTGCAGGAAGAACTGTCTATTAGTAATTATCTGTGTGATTTGTGATTTTCTGTGTGAAGAGTTAAAGTCCTAATTTGTTTAAGTTTGGAAAACTGACTTGACTTCGGCATGGTTTACTGATTTGTTTTGTGTAAACTGACTTTGTCATGGTTTGCTGATTTATCTAAGATCTTGAGACTTCAGGAGTTGTAACTGCGATCTGTTTTGATTTGTTTGTGATCTGTCCTTAATCCCCTGTTTGTCATCTGGGTGCAGGATTGCGACAAGCGAGGAGAACCATGCAATAGACTCAATGTGAGTGGTAAAGCAAGTTCTGGTTTATTGCAAAGATCATTCACAACTACACCATAGCCCATGTCTACTAAAGTTATATCTACTTATCTAGCAATCATTGGCTTGTCTAACAATCATTTCCCCTTGCATACACTTGTCTTATAATCTTTAGTTTGGCTCCAAAAGCCCTATAATCATTAACTTAACTCTAAAAGTTATACCATCATGCTCCTCTTCAAAGCTCTAAGGTTACATTAGCATGTTCCTCCTACTTGCTCCTCCTGCTTGCTCCTCCTACTTGCAGGTACTGCTATATGCTCAGGTCCAGGTCTCACTCCGGCCTGCTTCCCTAAGTTGTTTATCTGTTACAAGGTCTTCTTGACCTTCTCTTGGGGATTTTCTCACTGCCTCCCTCCTTGTAGCGTGACTCAGCAAAATCCTCTGTACTTTTTATCACAGCCCAGCTCAGTTGATTTTTGCCAGAGCCGATTCACAGAGCTCCTCCTTTGAGCCATTTCCACACTCCCGCAACCATTCTCCAACACAGGATCATCGCAAGGAGGTGTCAATGTTGTAAAGAAATCCCCTCTGGGGTGCATTTTAATGCATCAGAAGCAGTCAGGAGAGCCTCCAGGAACGGTAACAGAGGAAAATTTTACTAAATACTGTAATTAATGGTGGCCATTGTATAAATTACATGAAGGAGAATGATGGCCTGCTAATGAGTCACTGAATTATAATACTTTGTTGCAATTAATGCTTTTTATAAGAAAACAACAAAAACGGGATGAAACTATGTATTCAGGTATGTTTTATATGTTGCGAAATCACCCAGAGCAGCCAAAGGAATGTGGTATAAATTTAGCAATCCCCTTGTCTGAGCCTTGAGAAAAGATAAGGGAAAGGTTTTTGGAAAAAGTTGTAGTAGTTTGAAAAATGTTCTGCTTGTAGTATTGGGCAATTATGTTTGAAAGTTTATGTCCAAAAAAACCAGGGAACCTGAGGACGAAACTGACTTATTGATCATTCCTGGATGCTGCCTTGGAGGGACTCACAGTGAAGGATCAGAAGTAGATAAACGAGAAAATAATTCCTCAAATTATCAGTATATGATAATTCCTCAAATATCAGTATAAATCTTTGTTTCACATGTTTTTATAGGATTCTATTATTTGTATACTCCTTGAGCGAGAACTTCTGTTGTTTATTTGGCCCTCTGCTGCATTGCTCTGATCGCACACAGGGTTTGGAATGAATTTAAGATTAATAGTTTGATTAAGCCAAGTAAATAAGTTGATATAACTATTTCTCATAGAGCCTACCCACAGTTGCTGACACAGGGAAACTAGCTGTTATGCAACATTAGCTATTTTTTTACTAGATAACCTAAAGTATCAAATGCAAGGTACATAGTGATGAAGAGAAATTGGTTATATTTTAAAAAGTGAAAGTAAATTCACCTTTCCTTCATTTTGACCTCCTAACACGTGAAAACTAATAAATGCCATCTTTATTTGGACTTTACTGCATGTTAGGGTGAAATTAGCTCTCATTTCATCTCCTCTACAATAAATACTCTTATGCATATTCTGACTGTGAAGTTGAAGTGAAATAACTTAACCCACTTCTGTGGAGCAAGATGTCTATCTTGCATTCATCAATTAGTAAGAGCAGGAGTATGACTGTTAGAACTGCAGACAAATTACTAGGCCTCTGTCTAGGCCCTGAAGCCACTAGGCCCCAGGCTAGCTGGATGAGACGTGGACTATTACTGGGCATGACATAAGAAATTGCTGGACATAGGAGATAGGAGTGTTAAAGGCTGACAAAAGCTACAAGCACTGCCATGAGGGATGGCTGGATTGTATAGGTAGTTGAGGAGAAAGTGTCGTGTTTGAAACAGCCAGATTTCACAGACATCTGAAACAGAGCATTGGGGACCTTTTGGGGAGCAGAACCTTGCAAAACCAAAAGTGCCCAGGTAACCATATCAGTAATAGCATATAAGGACAAGAGTGCCTAGGGACCAGTATCAGAAATACCAAATTTGGGCATAGACATAACAAAATTCAGACCAGTGGGGAAAAGTAATGAGTGATGGCTTGCTATTTTGGGAAGACACTGGGATGGAGAAACAGAAGAATAACGGTACCAAAAAGGAAGGTCAATAACAGAACCAGCTAAACAGCTATTGAACTTATGAACCTATTGATATCTCCGATATCTGTCATAAGCTATTGTTTGCCACTACAAAGCAAACTATAGGGGTTAACACCATAACAACCTGAACACTGATCTATTACAAACTCCACTCCTTGCCCCTGCAAATTAGATTATCAAGGTTAGCATCGTAATAATCTGAATACTTATTAAACTCTGCAGGTCTTTGAGTTGGTTTGAGCTAGCTGTCCCAAGCTCGCCAACCGCTCAGTCTGCCTCTTTCCCAAAACTTCCCCCCTTTCAAAGGAAAAAAAAACTATGGAAGAAACCAAAATCACACTAAATATATGTATTTCTATATTTTTCTAAATACAAACAACTATGCCGCAAAGATATGCAAGGCAGCAAGGGAAGAGGGGAAGGGAAATGGGAAAAAGGACAAACAGGATCTATATAACACCCGGCATACAACTATAACACCCAGTAACTAACAAAGTAAAGAATTAGTGAAATCTTACCATGCCACCTCCTCCGTGGAGAGCCGGACAGCCAAATCCGACCCGTTAAAAAATTTCCCGCAGGCTCGGCAGCAGACAGGAGCAACGCAGGGACCTTCTGCTCCCCAGCCTTGCTGGAAGAAGAGAGTGTACTCTCTTATCTACACCCTATTTATATGTCGGGTTACGTTAAAGGAAGATATGGAATACTTCTGTGGATCAAAAGTCAATCCACTACATTCTCCACCCCTTATTCCATATCATTTCTTTAACGCAACACCTGTACATTGTGTTTGTCTATATCCCACATATAGACATATATATATATATATATATAGTCCTTGTTTTATTCTAAGGTCAGTCACAGTTTTGGTTTTAGGCCTTAAGAATTCAAGCTCGGAAGATCTGCTGGTGGCTGTTTCCCAGGTAGTCATGAGAGTCTCGTGTGGTGCAGCGCTGGACTGGCTCGACTGGGCTTGGCTCATCACTGGAGACTGATATCCGCTCTGTTCAGGTCTTTCACATCTGGTGTCATCTCCTGTAAAACTCAACTCAAGACACTGACTTAGTTTTTCCCCAAGGATAGATTTCCTTGAGGCACACACTGGGTCTCTCCATCCTTTCTCATTACCCACCAGGTATTTCCAGACCCTTGAGTGAAAACAATCCCACGAATGGGTTTGTCTTGGCCTGAGGGAGGAGTAATCCAAATGGCCTTACCTAATATACCACTCAGATGGATCACTGGAACTTTGTCTCCATCTACAGTGTGGAGGGATTCTGCTTGGGCAGGACCAGCCCGACTGACAGAACCTCTGGCGTTAACTAGCCAGGTGGCCTTGGCTAAGTGCTTATCCCAGTTTTTAAAAGTTCCCCCACCTAGTGCCTTTAGAATTGTCTTTAACAGTCCATTACACCTTTCAACTTTTCCAGCAGCGGGTGCATGATATGGAATGTGATATACCCATTCAATACCATGCTCTTGTGCCCAAATGGCCACTAGATTGTTCTTGAAATGAGTCCCATTGTCTGACTCAATATGTTCTGGAGTTCTATGTCTCCACAGGACCTGCTTCTGTGACCCAGACTGGTATTTCGGGCCGTTGCATGTGGTACTGAATATGTCTCTAACCATGCCATGGTTGCTTCCACCATGGTAAGCATATAGTGTTTACCTTGGCGGGTCTGTGGCAATGTGATGTAATCAACCTGCCAGGCCTCCCCGTATTTGTACTTATCCCAGCATCCATCATGCCACAGGGGCTTCAATCTTTTTGCCTGTTTGACAATGGCACAGGTTTCACAGTCATGGGTGACTTAAGAAATAATACCCATAGTTAAATCTACCCCTCGGTCTCGCGCCCGTCTATAGGTGGCGTCTTGGCCTTGATGACCTGAAGCATCATGGGCTCATCGAGCTAGGAACAATTCTCCCTTCTTCTGCCAGTCTAGGTCTGCTTGTGATACCTTGACCTGTGCAGCTCGGTCTGCCTCTGTTATTAGCATGCTCCTCATTAGCTCGACCCTTGGGCACATGGGCATCTACATGGCGGACTCTCACATTCAGTTTCTTCACTCTGGCAGCGATGTCTTGCCACAGATCAGCAGCCCAGATAGGTTTTCCTCTATGACTCCAATCCATCTTTTTCCAGCTGTCTAACCATCCCCATAGGCCATTGGCTATCATCCACAAATCGGTGTATAGGTAGAGCCTTGGCCATCCTTCTCTTTCTTCAATGTCTAGGGCCAAATGGACAGCTTTGAGTTCTGCAAACTGACTCGATTTGCCTTCACCTTTAGTGGCTTCCGCCACTCACCGGGTGGAACTCCAAGCAGCTGCTTTCCACTTCCAGCTCCTCCCTACAATACGGCAGGAACCATCGGTGAAAAGGACATAGTGTGTCTCTTCATCTGGCAGCTCATTATATGTTGGAGCCTCTTCAGCTCAACTCACTGGCTCTTCTTCTTCATTTACCTGACTGAAATTCCCACCTTCAGGCCAATTAGTTATAATTTCCAAAATTCCAGGGCGATTCGAATTCCCAATTCGGACACGTTGCATAATCAAAGCAATCCATTTGCTCCACGTGGCATCAGTGGCATGATGCGTAGAGGGCACCTTCCCTTTGAACATCCAGCTCAGCACTGGTAATCGGGGTGCCAGGAAGAGCTGTGCTTCGACACCAATTACCTCTGAAGCTGCTCGTATGCCTTCATACACCGCTAAGATTTCTTTTTCCATAGGGGTGTAATTGGCCTCAGAAGCTCTGTAGCTTCGGCTCCAGAAACCCAGTAGTCGCCCTCGTGTCTCGCCAGGCACCTTTTGCCAGAAGCTCCAGGAGGGACTTATATCTCCAGCTGCAGAATAGAGTACATTCTTTACATCTGGTCCCGTCCTGACTGGTCCAAGAGCCACGGTGTGTGCAATTTCTTGCTTGACCTGCCTGAAAGCTTGTTGGTGTTCGGGACCCCATTGGAAATTGTTCTTTTTACGGGTCACAAAGTAAAGAGTGCTCACAATCTGGCTGTACTCTGGGATGTGCATCCTCCAGAAGCCTATGGCTCCCAGAAAAGCTTGGGTCTCTTTCTTGTTTATCAGTGGAGCCATTGCTACAATCTTATTGATGTCGTCAGTTGGAATCTGGTGCTTTCCATCTTGCCATTTCACCCCTAGGAATTGGATCTCTCTGGCAGGTCCCTTGACTTTGCTCTTCTTGATGGTAAAAGCGGCCCCAAGGAGAATCTGGATAATCTTCTGTCTTTTGTCGAAGACTTCTTCTGCTGTGTCCCCCCATACAATGACGTCATTGATATACTGGATATGTTCTGGGGCCTTACCCTTCTCTAGTGTATCCTGAATCAGTCTATGACAGATGGTTGGACTTTGCTTCCACCCCTGGGGCAGTTGATTCCAGGTGTACTGAACGCCCCTCCAGGTGAAAGCAAACTGTGGCCTGCACTCTGCCACTAAGGGAATGGAGAAAAACGCATTGGCAATGTCAATAGTGGCGTCACCACTTTGCTGTCTTGGACTCCAACTTGTACTGGAGCTCCAACATACCTGGTACTGCAGCACTCAGTGGCGGTGTGACTTCATTTAAGCCACAATAGTCCACAGTCAGTCTCCATTCTCCATCAGACTTGTGTACAGGCCAGATAGGGCTATTGAAGGGTGAATGGGTTCTGCTGACCACCCCTTGGCTCTCCAGCTTCCGAATCATCTTATGGATGGGGATCACAGCATCTGGATTCGTCCAATACTGTCGTCGGTGTATGGTTGTTGTGGCTATTGGCACTTTTTGACCTTTAACTTGCGGTAATCCCACTGCAGAAGGGTCTTCTGAGAGGCCAGGAAGAGCAGACAATCGCTTGGATTCCTCTTCAATCACCGTGGCTACACCAGAAGCCCACCGGTACCCCTTTGGGTCCTTGAAGTATCCTTTTCTTAGGTAATCCATACCTAGAATGCAAGGGGCTTCTGGCCCTGTCACAATGGAATGCTTTTCCCATTGGTCTCCTGTCAAGCTTATGTCGGCCTCTACCACTGACAACTCCTGAGACCCTCCTGTCACTCCAGAAATAGTCTCTGTACTCTTATGCCCTGATGGCATTAAAGTACACTGGGCACCAGTATCTTTCAAAGCTTGGTATCTCTGAAGATCTGATGTGCCAGGCCATCGAACCCACACAGCCCAGTAAACCCAATTGTCTTCTTGGTCCCTCTTCTTCTCCTGGCAGAAGGCAGGGACCCTCTATTGGTCTTGATCAGAGCAATCATTGTTGGACTTTGACTTTGGTTTCTTGGAGGTTTTTTTTGTCATCTGGGAGGTGGATTTCCATCTTCGTGCCTTTCGGCAATTGCAGTTTCTTGTCTAAAAATTCTGCATCTACCACGTAGGCAACTTTCTTGTCAATGTCCTTCTGTCTCAGCTCCTTCACTCTAGCTTCGAGCTTGGAAGTGGGTTCGCCACCCCACTTCTTCATGTTCTCTCCCTTGCTGCATAGGTATGCCCATAGTTGGCTACGTGACTGACGCTTAGGGTTTTCTTTCCCTCTACATGGGAATGGTGAAGATCGGGAATGAGACCGAGATCGAGGTCTAGGTCGAGGTCTTCTTGGTCTATCCCGCCATGATCGTTGCATTGGCCTTTTTCTGTAATCTCTATAATGTCTGTCATCTCTGTCTCTAGGATAGTCCTCGTATCTGGAGCATTCATAATCTCTCTCTCTTCTTTCCCTATCGTAGCTAGGTCGGTATAGGGAATCGGAGCAGTCTTCCAGACTTTCCGCTATGCGCCTTATCCAACAACACGTCTTCCACGCTTGGTTCACCCATCCTTGGATCATATATAGTTATCAAGCAGTAGGTGTATGGTTTAGGGGCACCTTTAATTACCTTTTTCCACATAGGCTGCGTGCAGGAGACACGCTCTGGAGCTAGGATGTCATAATAGTCTGGATCAGAATAGATGATCTCCAACATGGCTAATTCCCGTAGGTATTGGGTGCCTTCTTCCGCAGTATTCCACCTTCTTGGAGAGCTCGACAGATATTCCTTAAATGGGTATCTCGCCCTCACAGCGTGGAGGATTCGGATCCGAAGACTGGACGCCATTTTCTCTCTTCCCATTTCTTGTTCTATCACAGAATCTCAGGCAAGAGATCCCAATTGTTGTGCTTCATGACCTTCAATCACGTGACTAATAGCCCCATTGTCCCAGCATCGCACCAGCCAAGTGAGGATTTGTTCACCAGGTAAACGACTGTAATCTCTTCGTAAATCTCAAAGATCTCTTGGGGTCAGTGATTGTGGAATGTCATTTTCTCGCATTATTTCTTGTCCATCTCTCCCGCGTAGAATTTTTTCCACTTCTCTTTGTACTCTTCCGCTCTTACGTGGAACTGCTCCCACCTCCTCTCTGTATCTCTCATGAGGAGGTGGAGACTGAGCGTGCCGTGGAGATGGACTTCTACGTCATTCACGCCATGGAGATGGACTTCTACGTCGTTCACCATACCCAGCGGGTAGAGGTAGCGAGTTGTCTTTTGGGTGCTGAGATGAAGGCCTCGGCCAATCATCAGGTGACAATTGTCCCTCAGGTTGAAGGGAACGCTTTTTCCCCTTCTTTGCATCGTCTGAAATACTAAATATGTAGTTAGGATATGAATCATCTAGTGACAGTACACCACGGGTTGTTTGTACTGTTGCCTTCTTTTCTCTTGATACCGCTCTACTTTCCTTTGGATGCACCCCTAGTTCTTTTGGGCACGCCCCTTCTCTTGCAACCATTTCTTCCTCTCTTGCAGTCGCTCCTTCCTCTGTCACAGCCACTTCTTCCTCGCTCACAGCTGCTCCTTTGTCTGCTACTGCCTGCGTGGATGGGATAGGTCCTTCTGATCCTTCTTCTTCTTCTTCTCTTTCTTCTTCTTCTTCCATGCATTCCAGTTGTGGAGATGTGTCTGTAAGTTTTACGGTCTCCCTCACCAACGTCTTCTTTTTCTTTATAGGAGCAAAAATGACTTTTCTGTTTTTAATTTGAGTCCCAGTTCTAGTAGACTTAGCAGAGACAGCTTCAACTTCAAGTTGTACTTGGACCCCATTTTCACAAGTGGGCCCAATAGGGACATTACTAGTTTCGGGTGCCATGGTGTGAGTTCCTGTCTTGACCTTAACCTTCTGGCAGTGATCTACGGCAGCACGATAAGCATTAGCCAAGCCCCAGTACAAAGCATAGAATTGCATGTTTGGATCGTCATATGAAAGACACGTTTCCCTCAAACAACGCGTCATCTCATGAGGGTTGAACACCTGCTCTGGCACAAAGTCCCAAGCAATAGGAGGTGTCACACATCCCACCAGTTTACCAAAATCCAACCATGCTCCCTGTCATCCAAAGACTGACCTGTCCAAGCTTCTTCCCAAAGCTCCAGTGATTCCTTTCAAGGTTCGGCCCTTCTTAAAACAAGGGAACCAATGCAGCACCGCCATTCCAATTTTAAATAGTATTTCTGCTGCCTTAACCACTAATACCATTGTTGCTAGACAATTTAAGTATTTGTTAGAGCTGATCTTAGGAGTTCTTTCCACCAAACCTTGAATGACACCATTACAGAGACTATATACTAGGTCGTCAATGTCAAAATTGAGGAATGGAAGCCATTTGTTCCATCCATCTGAACGGCTGCATTCCTCAACAGGATATCCTGGGGCAAGCACAAAATCAGTTAGAATAATGAAAAAAAGTTAGCAAAAAGGCCGTTGTTATTATTTTCCTTCAGGTTATTTCAAAACAAACTCTTATTTTTTAAACAAAGTTTTCTGGGCTGCTTTCCCGGACTCTGGCGGCATTCCCGGACACTGTTTTCAAAACAAACCAAGGTCAACCATCCTCTGCTACCAAAATATTGAGCTGGTTTGAGTCCTGGGTGGGACTCCAAGCAGCTGCTTTCCACTTCCGGCTCCTCCCTACAATACGGCAGGACCCATCGGTGAAAAGGACATAGCGTGTCTCTTCATCTGGCAGCTCATTATATGGTGGAGCTTCGTCAGCTTGACTCACTGGCTCTTCTTCTTCAGAAATTGTAGAAATAGATATATATTTTGGTGTGGTTTGATTGGCTTTGTTTTTTCTAAGTTTCTATAGTTTATTTCCTTTGCCTAAAGGGGGAAGTGGGGAAGGGGCTTTCACTGAGCTTTGGAGATTTTGGCAGGAAGGCGGCTCAAACTTGCTCAGGCATGTAAGCCCACACCTAGTTGCTTGCTCACTCTCCCCCAGCAAGAATGGGGGAGAAAATGAGAAGGGCAAAAGTTTGAGAAAAAACCCAAGCAAGCCTACACTTGTGGGTTTTGATAAAGACAGACTAATAAGTGAAGGGGGGAAATTAAAAAGGAGAAAGTGATATAAAAGCAATCAGTCACCACCCAATGCCCATCCAGCCTCTGAGCAAAAGCTACATTGGAAAAAAATCCCCCTCCTCCCTCAGTTTTATTGCTGAGCATGACATCATATGGTATGGAATATCTCTTTGGTTTGTTCAGGTCAGCTGTCTCAGCTGTGTCGCTTCCCAGCCTCTTGTCCACCCCACCCAGCTCCCTGGAGTGGGCAGAGTGAGAATCAGAGAAGACCTTGATGCTGCACAAGCACTATTTAGCAATGGCTAAAACATGAGTGTCTTATCAACACCTTTTTTGGTCACCAAGCCAAAACACAGCAGGATATGGGGTGCTATGAAGAAAATTAACTCCATCTCATCCAGACCTAATACATCAAAGCTCCATGAATATATGTACCTACGCTTCAGGTGACTCCCCTTCTGCCCTCTTTTATTGTTTCCAAGGTCTTTCTTGTACCCATCACACTGCACCCTTTGTTTGCCAACCTGGTCTGCTACTTGGCAGTGGGTCATCATCCCCTCGCACCATAATTTAATGCTCTTCTCACCAGATTTTTCAGACTGTTGGCAAAGATGCTCTTGCCCCACTTTCTCATATGGATCTCATCTTTTCACAGCAGGCCTTGATCCTCAAAGAATCTCCCATGGTTGTAAAAGCCTGTTGACTATACCAGCTGCACAAACTGATGTTAATCCACAGGATCCATCCACGCTTTAGGACCTTCTCCTTCACTGGCAGGATGGAAGAGAAAACCACTTGGGCCCCCATGTCCTTGACTCTGTCCCCCAGAGCCATGTCGTCACTCTTGCTACCTTCCAGGTCTCCCCTGGAAGTCTTATTGGTGCTCATGTGGGTAAGCAACATGGGACTACTGAGGGACAAATATGCCTTGGCAGTCTCTCCAAACTTTCCCATATCCAAGCTTCTGGCAAGCAATGACCCTCTGAACCCCTAGACAGCAAGTCAGGTTAGCAGATGGGGGGTCTCTGTCATGGGAGGGAGTCTCTAACTATTATCACCTACTGCTTCCTCTTGGTGCCAATGCATGGTTAGATCTTGGCTGGTTTTGACATTTCTCCAGACATGGATTTCTTTACATCATCACTTACCAAGGCACTGAACCTATTCTGCCATTGCAAATCTGCAGGTGGAGAAGGAGCCTTCCTCCCGTCACCAGAAGTCATAGGTATACAGCCTTCTACACCATGGGAGTCTCCATTTTCCACTCAAACACAATTGCTCTGCCTTCTGGGCAGTTAGGAGTTCAGACTTTCATCTCTGCAAGGTCTCTGTGAAGATCCTGTGTATGACTTTAAGGCATCCCAGTCAAATTATAGGTTTGGGATGCGGTAACACATAGCAGACCAACAGCTTTAGATTTACCGTTATTTCAGAATAGCGGCACATCAACAAATACAAATCATCAGTACCATGACCATTAACCATGTAAAAATGACAATAAGTCCAGTAATTCACTAATACTGGGCTAAGCTTACTATCAAGATGCGCAAAGATTATATAGGCATAGTTAGGAGCCAGGCTGGCAAGAAGCAGGGTACGGCTTCTTCAGATGAGTGAGTCAGGCCAACCAACAAGATTAGGGGAATTCAAATTCCCTGATCAACCTGTCCTCCTTGGTTGAGTCATGGAAGCATCAGCTGGACTTGTTAACCAATCAACACATTCCACCTCTGCTCTCCCTCTGTGACAGTTCTGCTCTTGGTATGCATGGGCCTGGAAATGTTGTATAAGGCAATAGTAGTCCCACATTTCCACCCCTTGCTTATGTGACTCAGTGGAGGAAAGGGTGCTTAACTTGTCAAAGTGGCATAAGGCAAACACTGCTGTCAACACCTCCCACCTCCTCAGGACTGCCAGGCAAAGAAGGGATTTTGATCATGGAGTGATGAAGGGTTAAATTGAGTCAAGACTGTCAATAAGGTGGTGTGTTGAGAAACCATCAGAATAATGCAGGCCAAAACCCAAGTAGCAATATATAATATGATGACTAGAACAAGTAAGAAACTGCTCAAAATAAGGATAACAACTAGAGGGATGAAGTGGGACATTCAATATCCCTTTAGCAGGGACCCTCACCAGCTACGTCTGGCTATTTTTTTAACACATCCCAGGATTTATTTGATCTCTTTGATATCATGGTGGGCAGCTATTAAAATTTGTTGTGCCTGCTCCTTTGCATGTTTCAAGAGTCGATGTAAGTCTTTATGTGGTAAACCTCATTCAGTCAGAGATAAATTCATACCAATAGGGTATGAATAGGGGCGATGTGGTGGCAGAGGGTATAGTTAGTGACACTACTTGATAAGTCATAATTGGGGCAGTATAGCCAAAATCATATCCAGATAGGGTTGTAAAATAACAGGGACACAGATTAACACTAGTAGATAAAGTATGGTTATATAAAAGGACATGAAGGTCATGAAGATGCGCAGCTGTTCCAGACATAGACAAGTGTCATCTCAGCGTGTTCATCAAGGTTTATTGAGAAATGACAGACTCCGCTAGGGAAATTAAGGCTCATATCAAAGGTTCTAAAGGAATTCCATTCATATGCAAACCCCAGACCTGGCTCAAGGATGCAAGCTTCAGTGTCTATCAGCCATCATCCCTTCGCTCCCTGCCAGACCCGTTGTCGATGATCCACAGGACAGATCATGGATCAGTCAATATTATAGTGGGGGTCTATGAGCCAGGTTTTCCCATTTGTACAGTAAATTTAGTGAACCAAGAGTCATAGGAAACTGGGATTTTGACAAGCATTGGAACAGGCTGCCCAGGGAAGTTGTTGAGTCACCATCCCTGCAGGAGTTTAAAAGACGAGTAGAAGCCATAGTTAGGGACATGGTCTGGTGGCAGACTTAGCAGGGCTGTATCGATGGTTGGAGTCGATGATCTTAAAGGATTTTTCCAACCGAAACAATTCTATGATTTCTTCTTTAGAGTAGCAGGACGTCAAAGGAGGCAATCTATAAGAAAAGAACAATATGACAATATGCATCCTGTCTAGGCTACAAACAAAACAGGAAGTAGTTATTTGAGTTCTTCCTTTCAGAATTCCTTTGTACAAATTTGGTTCTAGTACCCCTGTAATTAGAGCTGTGGTGATGGTGTTGGTAGGGGGAAATACGTGCTCGCACTGTAATCCCTACAAGGACTTGTGAGGATGGTGAAAAGAGAGGCTTCGGTAATAGATGAGTTGGAGGGATCATTGATAGCTAAAGGATAGGGAAAGGAGAGAGGTGACAATAAAAAAGTTGTCACCTTTGAAGGTTTGAATTTTTAAAGATAAAGTAGGTAAAGATAAAACAGATTGCAAAACACTTTCAGGAATACCTTTGGTACCAGCACACAAGGAGACTCCTAAGGTTTTTGCCAGAACCCTGAGAGGAATTGAAAGATCCCAGCATTCTTTGAGGGCTGAAATTAAGAGGGTGTTATCTTGTGCAACAGATTCACATGTAGGTCTGCCCAGAAGAATTGCATTGATATTGGCGAGAAACATCATGAGTGGGAGAAATTTTCAGCTAAGGCCTCAGCCTTAGCTGATGATCTCTTAAATTACGAATAATGGTAGCACTGTGGTGATAGCTTCAAGCCAAACAAGTAAAAGTTGTACTGAATGTCATTCCATCTGAATGGATAGGACACTGGAAGAACATATCTTTAATACCCCAAACCACCATCCATAGATAAGAAGGTGGGGAATGGTGTTGAGTACTTTTGGCAGCTATTGGGACTGCTGAATGAAGCAGAGATAACACAGAATTTATGCCTCAGTAATCAATGGTCAGAAGGTCAATACCCCTTTGGGTTTGCACACTGGTCAGACAGGGCTATTAAAAGGAGAGTGGATGTGAAATACTACTCTTTGTTCTTCCAGTTCTGTGAGAAGAGAGGTTTTGGGTTCTCAAGATACTATCCTAAATCACAGTATCACAGTATCACAAGGTTGGAAAGGACCTCTGAGATCATCAAGTCCAACCTATAACCTAACACTAACACCAACCATCATCTAGACCATGGCACTCCAGTGCCTCATCCAGTCTCCCTTTTAAACACCTCCAGGGTAGGTGACTCCACCCCCTCCCTGGGCAGCCCATTCCAATGGCCAATCACCCTTTCAGTGAAGAATTTTTTCCTCACATCAAGTCTAAACTTTCCCTGACGAAGCTTAAGTCCATGCCCTCTGGTTCTGCCACTGGTCACCTGAGAGAAGAGACCAACCCCTGCCCGACTACAACCTCCTTTTAGGTAGTTGTAGAGAGCAATGAGGTCTCCCCTGAGCCTCCTCTTCTCCAGGCTAAACAGCCCCAATTCCCTCAGTCGCTCCTCATAGGGCTTGTGCTCCAGCCCCCTCACCATCTTCGTTGCCCTCCTCTGAACACATTCCAGTATCCTAACATCTTTCCCATACTGAGGGGCCCAGAACTGGACACAATATTCAAGGTGAGGCCTGACCAGTGCCGAGTACAGGGGGACAATAACTTCTCTGGTCCTGCTTACTACACTATTCCTGATGCAGGCCAGGATTCCATTGGCCTTCTTGGCCACCTGGGCACACTGCTGGCTCATGTTGAGCTTCCTGTCCACCAGCACTCCCAGGTCCTTTTCTACCTGACTACTCTCTAGCCACTCTGTCCCCAGTCTGTAGCTCTGCATGGGATTGTTGTGTCCAAAATGAAGTACCCGACATTTGGACTTATTAAACATCATCCCATTAGAATCGGCCCAGCTCTCCAATCTGTCCAGGTCCCTCTGTAGGGCCATCCTACCCTCTAGCAGATCAACTCTTCCTCCCAGCTTGGTATCATCTGCAAATTTGCTGATGATGGACTCAATCCCCTCATCCAAATCGTCAATAAAGATATTAAACAGGACTGGACCCAATACCGATCCCTGGGGGACACCACTGGTGACCGTCCGCCAACTGGATGAAACACCATTTACCATCACTCTTTGGGCTCGGCCATCCAGCCAATTC
>JAUMJJ010001138.1:0-15963 GCA_033556795.1 Tapera naevia | reverse complement strand
CGTGGAGGGGACCCCGTGTCCTGCCCCCCCCAGAGTGTCCCCATTGAGGGGACCCCGTGTCCTGCCCCCCCCAAAGTGTCCCCGTGGAGGGGACCCCCTGTCCCTGCGCCCCCCAAAGTGTCCCCATGGGGGGGATCCCCTGTCACTGCGCCCCCCAAAGTGTCCCAATTGAGGGGAACCCCTGTCCCTCCCCCCCAGAGTGTCCCCATGGGGGAGATCCCCCGTCCCTTCCCCCCCCAAAGTGTCCCCATGGGGGGGATCCCCCTGTTCCTGCCCCCCCAAAGTGTCCCAATTGAGGGGACCCCCTGTCCCTGCCCCCCCAAAGTGTCCCCATGGGGGGGATCCCCCGTCCCTTCCCCCCCCAGAGTGTCCCCATGGGGGGGATCCCCTGTCCCTCCCCCCCCAAAGTGTCCCCATGGGGGGGACCCCCTGTCCCTCCCCCCCAAAGTGTCCCCATGGGGGGGACCCCCTGTCCCTGCCCCCCCAAAGTGTCCCCATTGAGGGGACCCCCTGTCCCTACCCCCCAAATTCTCCCCATGGGGGTTACCCCCTGTCCCTGCCCCCCCAAAGTGTCCCCATGGGGGGGACCCCCTGTCCCTTCCCCCCCCAAAGTGTCCCCGTGGAGGGGACCCCGTGTCCCTCCCCCACAAGTTGTCCCCATGGGGGGGATCCCCCTGTCCCTGCCCCCCCAAAGTCCCCATTGAGGGGACCCCCTGTCCCTGCGCCCCCCAGAGTGTCCCCATGGGGGGGATCCCCTGTCCCTTCCCCTCCCAGAGTGTCCCCATGGGGGGGACCCCCTGTCCCTCCCCCCCAAATTCTCCCCGTGGAGGAGATCCCCCTGTCCCTGCCCCCCAAATTCTCCCCATGGGGGTTACCCCCTGTCCCTGCCCCCCCAAAGTGTCCCCGTGGAGGGGACCCCCTGTTCCTGTCCCCACAAAGTCCCCATTGAGGGGACCCCCTGTCCCTGCGCCCCCCAAAGTGTCCCAATTGAGGGGACCCCCTGTCCCTCCCCCCCAAAGTGTCCCCATGGGGGGGATCCCCCGTCCCTTCCCCCCCCAAAGTGTCCCCATGGGGGGGATCCCCCTGTTCCTGCCCCCCCAAAGTGTCCCCGTGGAGGGGACCCCGTGTCCCTCCCCCACAAGGTGTCCCCATGGGGGGGATCCCCTGTCCCTGCACCCCCCAAAGTGTCCCAATTGAGGGGACCCCCTGTCCCTGCCCCCCAGAGTGTCCCCATGGGGGGGATCCCCCGTCCCTTCCCCCCCCCAGAGTGTCCCCGTGGAGGAGACCCCCTGTCCCTTCCCCCCTCAAAGTGTCCCCATGGGGGGGACCCCCTGTCCCTGCCCCCCAAATTCTCCCCATGGGGGTTACCCCCTGTCCCTGCCCCCCCAAAGTGTCCCCGTGGAGGAGACCCCCTGTTCCTGCCCCCATAAAGTCCCCATTGAGGGGACCCCCTGTCCCTGCGCCCCCCAAAGTGTCCTTGTGGATGGGATCCCCCTGTCCCTTCCCCCCCAAAGTGTCACGTGGAGGGGACCCCGTGTCTTTCCCCCCCTAAAATGTCCCTGTGGAGGGGACCCCATGTCCCTCCCCCCAAAAGTGTCCCCATGGAGTGGATTCCCTGTCCCTGCCCCCCCCGCTGAATGTCCCCATGGGGGGGACCCCGTGTTGCTGCCCCCCCATAGTATCCCCGAGGCCCTGTCCTGAGGGATCTCCGTATCCCTGCCCCCCCCAAAGTGTCCCCACGGAAGGGACTCCATGTCCTTCCCCCCAAAGTGTCCCTGTGGAGGGGATCCCCATGTCCCTGCCCCCCCAAAGTGTCCCCATGGAGTGGACCTCGTGTCGTTGCCCCACCCAGATTGTCCCCGTGGAGGGGACCCCCTGTCCCTGCCCCAGGTCCTGGGATCACCTGGGCAGACGTAGGGTGCTGGGGACAGGATGGGAGTGGGGACAGGATGGGATTGGGGACAGGATGGGGACATCAGGGCATGATGGGCCTGGGGATGGGACTGGGGACCCAATGGGACTGGGGACAGGATGGGATTAGGGACAGGACGGAGACATCAGGACATGATGGGACTGGGGATGGGACTGGGGACCCAATGGGACTGGGGACAGGATGGGATTAGGGACAGGATGGAGATATCAGGACATCATGGGACTGGGGACACAATGGGGACATCAGGATAGGATGGGGACATCAGGACAGGCTGGACTTGGGAATGGGATGGGGACATCAGGACACAATGAGACTGAGGACATGATGGGATTAGGGACAGGATGGGACTAGGGAGGGGATGGGACTGGGGACAGGATGGGATTGGGGACAGGATGGGGACATCAGGACACAATGAGACTGAGGACATGATGGGATTAGGGACAGGATGGGACTGGGGAGGGGATGGGACTGGGGACAGGATGGGATTGGGGACTCAATGGGATTAGGGACAGGATGGGGACATCAGGACACGATGGGACTGGGGACAAAATCGGATTAGGGACAGGATGGGACTGGGGACAGGATGGGGACATGAGGACAAGATGGGATTGGGGGCTCAATGGGACTGGGGAGGGTATGGGCCTGGGGACAGGATGGGACTGGGGAGGAGATGGGACTGGGGACACAATGGATTTAGGGACAGTGTGGGGACAGCAGGACCCGATGAGACTGGGGACAGGATGGGACTGGGGACAGGATGGGACTGGGGACAGGATGGGATTGGCGACACGATGGGACTGGGGACAGGATGGGACTGGGGACAGGATGGGACTGGGGACAGGATGGGATTGGCGACATGATGGGACTGGGGACGGGATGGGATTAGGGACAGGATGGGGACACCAGGACAGGCTGGGATTGGGGACACGACAGGGACATCAAGACAGGATGGGGACATCAGGACATGATGAGACTGGGGACACGATGGCCTTAGGGGACAAGATGGGGACACCAGGACCCAATGAGACTGGGGACACGAGGGGATTAGGGACAGGATGGGGACATCAGGACCCGATGGGACTGGGGACGGGATTAGGGACAGGATGGGGACACCAGGACAGGATGGGATTGGGGACATGACGGGGACATCAGGACAGGACGGGGACATCAGGACACGATGGGCTTAGGGACAGTGTGGGGACATCAGGACCCGATGGGACTGGGGACAGAGCCCCAGGCAGTTCCAGGACACCCCAAGCCCCTCGCGACGGTGCCACCGCCTCCGTTTATTGCCCGGGGAGGGGACATCCCCCGGGGATCGCGATTGAAGCCGCGGGAGGCGGCGGCGGCCGCCCGGGCTGCGGGGAGCTGCGGGGCTGTCGCGACAGCCGCTCCCTCACACGCTGGTGGCCTCGACCCCCGCCCCCGCCCCGCCCCAGCCCCGCAGCCGCCGCCCCCCCCTCGTACCGGGGGCACGGAGGGCTCTGGCCACGGCCTCGCGCAGCTCCTGCTGCTCCTTCTCCAGCGCCCAGAGCCGCCGCTCCTGCCAGGGGACACGTCAGGACCCCCCCGACACCCAACACACCCCCACCCCCCCCCCCGAGACCCCTCTGTCACCCGTGGGTGCCCCCGCGTCCCGGCTCCTACCAGCTCTTGGCTCTTCTCCTCGCTGCTCTTCAGCCTCTCCAGGTCTTGCCTCCGGGAGCCTTCAGCCGCCGTCAGCCTGGGGGGAGCCGGGGGGCACCCATTGGGTTGGGGCACCCATTGAGTTTGGCACCCATTGGGTTGGAGCATCCATTGGGTTAGGGCACCCGTTGGGTTGGGGCACCCGTTGGGTTGGGGCATCCATTGGGCTGGGACACCCATGGGGTTGGGGAACCCATTGGATTGGGCACCCATTGGGTTGGGCACCCATTGAGTTTGGCACCCATTGGGTTGGAGCATCCATTGGGTTGGGCACCCATTGAGTTTGGCACCCATTGGGCTGGGCACCTGTTGGGTTGGGGCATCCATTGGGTTGGGACACCCACTGGGTTGGGGAACCCATTGGGTTGGGCACCCATTGGGTTGGGGAACCCATTGGGTTGGGCACCCATTGGGTTGGGACACCCATTGAGTTTGGCACCCATTGGGTTGGAGCATCCATTGGGTTGGGCACCCATTGAGTTTGGCACCCATTGGGTTGGAGCATCAATTGGGTTGGGACACCCATTGGGTTGGGGCACCCATTGGGCTGGGCACCTGTTGTGTTGGGGCATCCATTGGGTTGGGGAACCCATTGGGTTGGGCACCCATTGGGTTGGGACACCCATTGGGTTGGGGCACCCGTTGGGTTGGGGCATCCATTGGGCTGGGACACCCATTGGGTTGGGGAACCCATTGGATTGGGCACCCATTGGGTTGGGGCACCCATTGAGTTTGGCACCCATTGGGTTGGAGCATCCATTGGGTTGGGGCACCCATTGGGTTGGGACACCCATTGGGTTGGGGAACCCATTGGGTTGGGCACCCATTGGGTTGGGACACCCATTGGGTTGGGGCACCCGTTGGGTTGGGGCATCCATTGGGCTGGGACACCCATTGGGTTGGGGAACCCATTGGATTGGGCACCCATTGGGTTGGGACACCCGTTGGGCTGGGGTACCATTTGGATTGGGGTACCCATTAGACTGGAGCACCCATTGGGTTGGGCACTCGTTGGGTTGGGACACCCATTGGGTTGGAGCACCCGTTGGGCTGGGGCACCACTTGGATTGGGGCACCCATTAGACTGGGCACCCATTGGGTTGGGTCACCATTGGGTTGGGCAACCGTTGGGTTGGGGCACCATTTGGATTTGCACTCTTTGCATTGGGGTACCCATTAGACTGGGGCACCCATTGGGTTGGGCACCTATTGCATTAGGCACCCATTGGGTTGGGTCACCATTTGGGTTGGGTCACCCTATGCGTTGGTCACCCACTGGTTTGGGTCACCATTTGGGTTGGTTACCCTTTGGGTTGAGTCACCCAGTGGGTTCATGACCCTTTGGGTTGGGCCACCCATTGGGTTGGTCACCCACTGGTTTGGGTCCCCCTTTGGGTTGGTCACCCCAGCCCCACCCCAGCCCCACCTGGCACCCAGATTGGCCGCGCGGGCGTTCGCCTCCTCCAGCTGCTGCTGGAGCCTCTGGAGCTGCTGGCGGTGGTGGCCCTGCTCCTGCTCCAGCCCGCGGTGCTGGGCCTCCATCTGCCCCGCCCGCGTCTCCACCACCTCCAGCCTCTCCTGGTTCGTGGCCACCTCCTTCCGCAGGGCCTCGAGCAGCCGCCCGTGCTGGAGGGGGACGAGAACCACGGGATGGCTTGGTTGGAGAAGACCTTTGAGGTCATTGAGATCTTTGATATCATTGAGAAGACCTTTGAGATCGTTGAGAAGATCTTTGAGGTCATTGGGAAGATCTTTGATATCATCAAGACCTTTGATATCATTGAGAAGACCTTTGAGATCATTGAGAAGATCTTTGAGGTCAAATCCATGGGGACAATCCCTTCCCTGCTCCTGGTGGCCACCCTATGGCTGATCCAAGCCTGGATGCTCTTGGCCTTCTTGGCCACCCCATGGCTGATCCAAGCCTGGACGCTCTTGGCCTTCTTGGCCACCTGGGCCACTCTTGGCTTGTGTTCAGCCACTCTTGACCAACCCCCCCAGGGCCTTCTCCTCCAGGCACCTTTCCAGCCGCCCCTCCCCACGCCTGGAACGTTCCATGGGGTTGGTGTGACCCAAAGTGGAGGACCCAAGACCTGGCCTTGTTGAACCTCATCCCATGGATCCAACCCCTCCAGATCCCTCTGTAGATGCTCCTTCTCATCCTCCATCCATGGATCCAACCTCTCCAGATCCCTCTGTAGACCCTCCTCACCCTCCATCCATGGATCCAACCCCTCCTAAACCCTCTGTAGATGCTCCTCCTCACCCTCCATCCATGGATCCAACCCCTTCAGATCCCTCTGTAGACCCTCCTCACCCTCCACCCCCCAGATCCAGCCACCCCAGATCTCCCTGGGGTGCCTTTAGGTGCCCCCCACCCCACCGTTACCTTCTCCAGGGGGCGGCTGGCGCAGAGCCCCCCGCGCACGGCCGCCGCCGCCGCCTCCTCCTCCCCGTAGAGCTCCCACGGCACCACCGGCTTCCGCGGCAGCGACGCCGACGCCCGCAGCTTCCCGCGCCCCTACGGCACCGGGTGGGGTTGGGGTGGGCACCTCGAATGCTGACGTCCTCCTGGGAGCTTGGCGGGTGTCGTGGTGCCCACCAAGGGCCTTACCGGGGCGCCGTGGGTGCCCAGGGGCACCGGGTTGTCCTCGGCGGGCGGATCCGCCGCGTGCCCGGCGCCACGCGGGTGCCCGGGGACTCTGCCCCTCGCCGGGACGCTCTGCGCGCGCTGCACGTTGCGGCGATCCCGGGTGGGTGGTGGTGATGGTGGTGGTGATGGTGGTGGAGGTGGAGGTGGCGCTGGGTCTGGTGCCTCCTCGCGGGTGTCGGTGAGGGATTGGCTCTTGGCGAGGGGGCTCTGCTGGCTCTGGGCCCGTGGGGGCACCAAGCCTGGGTTGAAGGTCTCGGGTGGGCTGCGAGGGGACGGTGGCACCAGTGAGGGGGTCCAGAACCACCCAAACACCAAACTGGGACCAGAATCACCCCCCAAACACACAAATGGGACCAGAAACGTCCTCCAAACCCCAAACTGGGACCAGAAATGTCCTCCAAACCCAACTGGGACCAGAAACGTCCTCCAAACCCCAAACTGGGACCAGAAACGTCCTCCAAACCCAACTGGGATCAGAATTGTCCTCCAAATCCCAAAATGAGACCAGAAATGTCCTCCAAACCCCAAACTGGGATCAGAACCATCTCCAAACAGCAAACTGGAACCAGAACCATCCCCCAAGTCCAACTGGGATCAGAATTGTCCTCCAAACCCCAAACTGAGACCACAACCATCTCCAAACCCCCAAACTGGGACCAGAACCACCTCCGAACCCCCAAACCTGGTTAGAACCATCCTCCAGACCCCCAACTGGGACCAGAATCATCTCCAAACCCAACTGGGACCAGAAATGTCCCCCAAATCCAAAATGGGACCAGAACCACCTCCAAACCCCAAACTGGGACCAGGACCACCCCAAACCCTCTCGGGCTCCAGAACCATCTCCTGGACCCAGCCTGGAGCAGAAGTGTCCCCCAGTCCCAGCCCAACCCAGAACCACCCCGTGAACTGGGACCAGAAGCACCTCCAGCCTGGACCAGCGCCACTGTCGGCCCCATCGTGGACCAAACCCATCTCCTGATCCCAACTGGGACCAGTTACCCTGAAGCCCATCTGGAGCCACCCTGGTCCCAACCAAGACCGGAAGCACCCCCCAAGCCCCCGCCCCTTCCACCGAAGCTCCTCCTGACCCCACGTGTCCACCATCACCCCCGACCACCCCCTGGGACCTTCTCTCCGTGGTGGAGCTGAGCTGGACGGAGACCGGGACCGGTGTCCCCTCCCTGATGGCCTTGAGGATGGTGGGCAGGGGCTCCAACTCCTGCTGGGTGGCCTGAGGGGAGAAGACGTGGACGTTACGGGGGCAGCGGGTGGTCCCGGAGCCATCCATGGTGGGGTGGACACCAAAGGAGAAGGAGGAGGAGGTGGTGGTGGCCGGTCGTGCCGTCTACCCTTGGGGACAAACGGGTGGTGGCACCTGGTCCAGGCTGGAGAAGATGTCACAGAGCAGGAGGTGGAGGGTGGCGAGCTCCAGGGCCAGGTCCACGTAGCCGTCGTAGGTGGCCACGTGGCCGCTGCTCTCGGGGTTGGCCACGCTCTGTAGGAAGTCCCTCATGGGGCTCCAGTTGTGCTCCAGGAAGTCGTTCATGAAGCCCATGTAGGCCTCCTTCTCCCCAAACCTGGGAACCACCACGTCTGGTCACCTGGGGGCCAGGGGATGGGCCACCACCATGGCCACGGGTCACCTCCATGGCCATGGGTGACCACCATGGGTCATGGGTCACCTCCATGATCATGGGACAACCTCCATTGTCAGGGGCCACTTCCACGGGGGCCATGGGCCACCACCACGGTCACAGGTCACCACCATGGTCATGGGCCACCTCCATGGTCACAGGTGACCACCATGGTCATGGGTCACCTCCATGGTCATGGGACACCACTGTGGTCACGCATCACCTCCATGGTCATGAGCCACCTCCATGGTCACAGGTCACCACCGTGGTCACAGGTCAACACCATGATCATGGGCCACCACCATAGTCATGGGCCAGGCCACCTCCAGGATCATGGACCAGGTCATTGCAAGGTCCCTGCACCGTGTCACCACCCCATCTCCACGCCAGGACATGGGTGAGGACACGGCCACCTTCTTGGACCGAGCCACCCAACCAGAGCATGGAGAGGACATCTCTACTGCCCCGTGGTGTTGGGGACAACCTGACTGCCCCATGACTGGTTCATGGTGTGGAGATGTCCCTTCTCCACCAGGACATGGAGGGGACACCTCTGCTGCCCCGTGGTGTTGGGGACAACCCATCTGCTCCATGGCTGGTTCATGGTGTGGAGATGTCCCTTCTCCACCAGGACACGGAGGGGACACCTCTGCTGCCCCAAAGCTGCTTCATGGTGTGGAGGAGATGTCCCTTCTCCACCAGGACATGGAGGGGACACCTCTGCTGCCCCACGACCGCCCACCCGTCCCCCGCAGCGCGTTGGGGCCGTGCCCCCCACCCCATCAGAAGGTGCCTCCTCGCCCTGCCTTGCCCTGCCCTGCCCTGCCAGGACCTACGTGGTGAAGTTGGCCAAGTTCTGGATGACCTTGGCCACCAGGGTGAGGGTGCGGGCGGTGGCCTCGCTCGGGTACTCCTGGACGAGGCCGAAGAGGCTCGGGGACATGATGGCCGGGCAGAGGAAGCGCAGGAAGAGGGAGGCCGAGACCAGGCGGTGCCCGAGGGGCTCCTTCGCCCGCGCCGCGCACGCCCCCTGCCAGGCCGCGAAGACCTCACCCAGCTCGGCGGGGAAGGAGCTGCGAGGACAGAGGCTCTGATGGGGACACCACCCCGAGTGCCACCAAGGTGTGTGGTGGGACCCGGTGCCATCACGCCCCGTGCTTCTTCCTGTGCCCGGCCCCCCGGGCTCATCCCTAGGGTTGGCTCTGGGGCCTTCCTGGTGCCCAGCCCCGTGTCCATCCCCATCCTCATGTCCATCCCCATCCTCGTGTCCATCCCCATCCTTGGCCCTCAGTTCCATCTCCAAGCTTGTCCCCAGGTCTTTCCTGGTGCCCAGCCCCGTGTCCATCCCCATCCTCATGTCCATCCCCATCCCTGACCCCCAGTTCCATCTCCAAGCTTGTTCCCAGGTCCTTCCTGGTGCCCATCCCCATGTCCATCCCCGTCCCTGTGTCCATCCCCATCCCTGACTCCATCCCCATCCCTGTGTCCATCCCCGTGTCCATCCCCATCCCTGTTCTCCACATCCACCTCCAGACTTGTTCTCAGGTCCTTCCTGGTGCCCAGCCCCGTGTCCATCCTCATCCTCATGTCCATCCCCATCCCTGTCCCCCAGTTCCATCTCCAAGCTTGTCCCCAGGTCCTTCCTGGTGCCCGTCCCTGTGTCCATCCCCGTCCCTGACTCCATGTCCATCCCCATGTCCATCTCCATCCCTGTTCCCCACGTCCACCTCCAAACTTGTCCCCAGGTCCTTCCTGGTGACCAACCCTGTCCCCACGTCCCCCTCCAGGTTTGTACTTGGCTCTTTCCAGGTGCCAACCCCGATGTCCACCCTGATGCTAGTTCCCATCCTCTTGCCCATTCCCATCCCCGAACCCATCCCCGTGCCCATTCCCAGCCCAATCCCCATCCCCGTGCCCATCCCTGTGCCCGTTCCTGTCCCTGTGCCCATTCCCGTCCCCATCCCTATCCCCATGCCCATCCCATCCCCGTTCCCATCCCCGTGCCCATCCCTATCCCCATGCCCATCCCATCCCCGTGCCCATCCCCGTTGCCATGCCCATCCCCATCCTCGTTCCCGTTCCCGTCCCCATGCCCATCCCCATCCCCATTCCCGTCCCCGTGCCCATTCCCATCCCCATCCCCATGCCCATCCCTGTGTTCCTCCCCGTGCCCATCCCTGTCCCCCCGCCCATGCCCATCCCCGTCTCCATCCCCGTGCCCATTCCCATGCCCATCCCCGTCCCCCTGCCCATTCCCATGCCCATCCCCATTCCCATCCCCATGCCCCTCCCCGTGCCCCTCCCCGTCCCCGTGCCCGCGCAGGGGCTGCCCCTCACTCGCAGGACGCAGCGATGCTCTGGAGGGTCTCCTCGCACACCCGCCGCAGGTTGCTCCGGTTGGTGGAGAGGTCGTGGTCGCCACATTTGCTGGGATCGACCTCGCAGCGACCGCCCGAGGAGCAGAGCTGGGCCACCACCTCCCCTGGGCACCGAGGGACGGCCCGTGAGGGGACCCACCCGTCGTGCCAAGTGCCCCCCGACCTCCCCATGGACGTCCCAGAGATGCCCTCCGGCCCCGTCGTGCTCTGCCCGCGCCCCGTAGCACCTTGGAGGACTCCATGAGGTCTCACCCGGGATGTCCCTCACCCCACATCATCCCACGAGGACCTCCCCAATGTTCAGCCGTACCCAGCGTGTCCTGGAGGTACTTGGCCCCCACCAGCTTCATGTACTCCTCGATGGCCTTGGTGGCCAACGTGTTCTCACGGAAGATCAGCGCCTCGCGGTCATCGAAGCGGTCCAGCTCGGCCACGCCGAGGTCAATGAGGAACGACTGGGGGTGGACGTGTGGAAGGGCAGCCCCAACCAGCCTTGGGCAACCCAACATGGGAAGAGCCAGGATCTCCTGGCACTCACCTGGGTTGTGTTTCCCAACCCAACCCAACCCAACCTGACCCGACCCGACCCAACCTGACTCGACCCGACTTGACTCAACTCAACTCACCTCACCTCAACTCAACCCAACCCAACCCAACCTGACCCAACCCAACCTGACCCGACCCAACCCGACTCGACCCGACTTGACTCACTTAACTCAACTCAACTCACCTCAACTCAACTCAACTCAACTCAACCCAACCCAAAACAACCCAACCCAACCAAACCAAACCAAACCAAACCAATCCCAACCCAACCCAACCTGACCCGACCCAACCCGACTCGACCCGACTTGACTCAACTCAACTCACCTCACCTCAACTCAACCCAACCCAAAACAACCCAACCAAACCAAACCAATCCCAACCCAACCCAACCCAACCTGACCCGACCCAACCCGACTCGACCCGACTTGACTCACTTAACTCAACTCAACTCACCTCAACTCAACTCAACCCAACCCAAAACAACCCAACCAAACCAAACCCAACCCAACACGACTCGACTCAACACGACTTGACTCACTTAACTCAACCCAAAACAACCCAACTCAACCCAACCCAACCCAACCTGACCCAACCCAACCCGACTCGATCCGACTCATCTCACTTAACTCAACTCACCTCAACTCAACCCAAACCAACCCAACCAAACCAAACCCAACCCAACTCGACTCACTCAACTCAACTGAACTCAACTCAACCCAAAACAACCCAACTCAACTGGACTCAACTTGACTTGACTCGACTCAACTCATCCATCCCATCCCATTCCAACTCAACCCACCCCATCCAACCCAGCTCATCCACCCTATCTCATCCCAACTCAACTCAACTCACCCCACCCCAACCCAACCCATCCAAACTCATCCATCCCATCCCACTCCAACTTCACCCAGCTCAACCCAAATCAACTTATCCAAACCATCCCATTCCAAGTCAACTCGTCCCAACCCAACTCAATCCATCCCAATCCAACTCAGCTCATTCAACCCAACCCATCCCATTCCAACTCAACTCAATCCAACTCATCCACTCCATCTCACCCCAAACTAATCCATCTACCCCATCACAATCCAACTCATCCACTCCATTCCATCTCAACTCATCCATCCCATCCCATTCCAACTCAACCCAACCCAGCCAGCCCATCCCAAGCCAACTCAACCCAACTCAACAAAGCTCATCCACCCCAATCCCACTCAACTCATCCACCCATTCCATCCCAGTCCATCTCAACCCAATGCATCCAACCCATCCCAACTCAACCCAACTCAACTCAACACAACACATCCACCCCATCCCAACCCAACTCAACACTCCCCAACCCAACCAATCTCATCCATCCCAACTCAACTCATCCACTCCATCCCATTCCAACTCAACCAACCCAACCCATCCACCCCATCCCAACCCAACTCAACACTCCCCAACTCAACCAATCTCATCCATCCCAACTCAACTCATCCACTCCATCCCATTATAACTCAACCCAACCCATCCACCCCAACTCATCCACCCCAGCCCTCCAGGCACCCCCCAACCCATGATGCCCACTCCCACAGCACCCCAGGCACCACCCATCTTGCCCACCCCCCCCCTCCCCACCCCCCCCCTCCCTTCCTTTGGCCACCACCCACCTCACCTTGGCCTTCCCGGTGCTCTGCAAGACGCGGACCAGTGCCCCTGCCAGCTCCTCCTTGTGCCGCGCCGCCATGTTGGGCTCCAGGCGGGCGCACAGCTCCCGGTAGTGGAAGGTGATGAACTCGGCCAACTCCTTGTAGCGCACGATGGGCAACACCCGCACCTCCCGGTAGCGCCCGCGAATCCTCAGCGACGGCGCCCGCTCGCCTGCCCCGAGACCGCTCAGGGTGTACCAACGCTCCAAGGGCTGCCGCGCGGCTGCCAACTCGGCCAAGGGGATGGTGACGGAGGCCACCGGTTGGCCAGGGTGGTCATCGCGGCACAGGGCGAGGGTGAGGGCACGGGCGGGCGGGAGGGAGGCCAACTGGAAGAGTTCACCCCAGAAGAGATCGCCGGTGGCACCGGTCACCTTGGCCGTGGTGCGGGCGAAGAGGGCACCGTCCAGGTGGAGGTGGCAGCGGAGGCGCCGGGCGGGTGGCAGGTCCCGGGCTTCGTACACCCAGAGGCTCAGCGCCAGCTCCAGCCGCTCGCAGTTGTCCTGTCGGGGTTGGGGACGTGGGTGGGGGGGGGTCAAGGGGACACTGGGGGACGTGGGGAGGGTGTGGGTTGGGGACAGGGGGAAATGGGGACAGGGGGTTCCGTGGGGTGAAGGTGGGGATGGGGCAGAAGGGGGACAGGAGGGGGCGTGGGGGGACAAGAGGGGACAGGAAGGATGGGGGAGGTGGGGATGGAGAGGACATGGGGACAGGAGGGGACAGGAAGGATTGGGGACACGTGAGGATGAAGAGGACATGGGGACAGGAGGGGATGTGGGGGACAGGAGGGGACAGGAAGGGACAGGAAGGACGGGGGACACGTGGGGATGGAGAGGAGGGGACATGGGGGGACAAGAGGGGACAGGAAGGGTGGGGGTCGTGGGGATGGAGAGGACATGGGGACAGGAGGGGATGTGGGGGGACAAGAGGGGACAGGAAGGGTGGGGGACTCGTGAGGGTGGAGAGGACATGGGGACAGGAGGGGACAGGAAGGATTGGGGACACGTGAGGATGAAGAGGACATGGGGACCAAAGGGGATGTGGGGTGACAGGAAGGGTGGGGGACACGTGGGGATGGGGCAGAAAGGGGAGAGGAGGGGACATGGGGGGACAAGAGGGGACGGGAAGGGTGGGGGTCGTGGGGATGGAGAAGACATGGGGACAGGAGGGGATGTGGGGGACAGGAGGGGACAGAAGGGGACAGGAAGGGTGAGGGACACGTAGGGATGGAGAAGACAAGGATGGACAGGAAGGGGACATGGAGGGACAGGGCAGGACATGGACAGGAGGGGACAGGGTGTCCCGAGGCCTCCTGGTGTGTCCCAAGGATGTCCCAATGTGCCCTGGGGTGTCCCAGAGGTGTCCCAGGGGTGCCCTGAAGTGTCCCGGGGTGTCCCATGGGTGTCCTGGGGGTCTCCTGAAGCATCCTGAGGTGTCCCATGGGTGTCCCGGGGGTGCCCTGAAGTGTCCCAGGGTGTCCCAGGGGTGCCCCGAGGTGTCGCTGCGGGTGTCCCTCAGGAGCCCCAGGGGTGTCCCGGGGTGTCCCATGGGTGTCCTGGGGGTCTTCTGAAGCATCCCGAGGTGTCCCGGGGTGTCCCGGGGTGTCCCATGGGTGTCCCAGGGGTGCCCTGAGGTGTCCCCACGGGTGTCCCTCAGGAGCCCCAGGGGTGTTCTGAGGTGTCCCAAGGTGTCCCAGGGGTGCCCTGAAGTGTCCCGGGGTGTCCCCTGGGTGTCCAAGGGGTGCCCCGAGGTGTCCCCGCGGGTGTCCCTCAGGAGCCCCAGGGGTGTCCTGAGGTGTCCCAAGGTGTCCCAGGGGTGCCCCAAAGCGTCCCGGGGTGTCCCATGGGTGTCCCGGGGGTCTCCTGAAGCATCCCGAGGTGTCCCGGGGTGTCCCATGGGTGTCCCAGGGGTGCCCTGAGGTGTCCCCAGGGTCCCACCTTGTTGGGCCGCGCGGCGCGGCGCAGGTTCTCGATCCAGCGGTCGCGCTCGGCCAAGGTCGAGCACCCAAAGGCCCGGCTGCCCTCGCCCGTGATGACCTGGGGGGGGGGGGGGGGCAGGGGTGGTGTTAAGGGGGGCACCCGGAGACCTGGGTGCCCATGGCCAAGGGCTGGGCCGAGGGCGCCCCTTTGGGGTGCTCTGGAGGCCCCTCCAGGATTATTGGGGGGGCTCTGGGGGACCTTCCATGGTGTCCAGGATGCCCCTTGGTGTCTGGGTGCCCCTCCAAGGTGCCCTGGGGTGCCCTGGTTGCCCCTTCTGGTTGCCCCAGCTGCCCTGGGTGCCCCTCCAGGTTGCTCCAGGTGCCACGGTTGCCCTTCAGTTTGCCCCAGGTGCCCTGGATGCCTCTCCAGGTTGCCCCAGGTGCCCTGGGTGCCCCTCCAGATTGCCCCAGGTGCCCTCCAGGTTGCCCCAGGTGCCCTGGGTGCCTCTCCAGGTTGCCCCATGTTGCCCCAGGTGCCCTCCAGGTTGCTCCAGGTGCCCTGGCTGCCCCTCCATGTTGCCCCAGGTGCCCTCCAGGTTGCCCCAGGTGCCCTGGGTGCCTCTCCAGGTTGCCCCAGATGCCCCAGGTGCCCTCCAGGTTGCCCCAGGTGCCCTGGCTACCCCTCCATGTTGCCCCAGGTGCCCTCCAGGTTGCCCCAGGTTGCCCCAGGTGCCCTCCAGGTTGCCCCAGGTGCCCTGGGTGCCCCTCCAGATTGCCCCAGGCGCCCTCCAGGTTGCCCCAGGTGCCCTGGGTGCCTCTCCAGGTTGCCCCATGTTGCCCCAGGTGCCCTGGATGCCTCTCCAGGTTGCCCCAGGTGCCCTCCAGGTTGCCCCAGGTGCCCTGGGTGCCTCTCCAGGTTGCCCCATGTTGCCCCAGGTGCCCTGGCTGCCCCTCCATGTTGCCCCAGGTGCCCTCCAGGTTGCCCCAGGTTGCCCCCGGTGCCCTCCAGGTTGCCCCAGGTGCCCTGGGTGCCTCTCCAGGTTGCCCCAGGTGCCCTGGGTGCCCCACCAGACCATCCCCAGCCCCGCCAAGGCCGTTACCTGGAAGCAGAACCTCTCGCCCACGACGCTGCCGTGCACCGGCCGCACGGTCACCGCGGCCCCGGTGAGGTCCAGCTCGGCCGCGCTCGCCGGGGGCAGCAGCGACTCCCGCGAGGGGCTCCGGCTGGGGACCCTGCGGGCACAGCACCCTCCGTGGGTCCTGGCACACCATCCCCATCCCCGCGGTGCCAGGACCCTCGGTGTGTCCGGGGGCACCGTTCCCATCCCACCCCCACCCATCCTCGTGGTGCCAGGATCCTCGATGGGTCTGGGGGCACCATCCCTGTCCCCTTCTCCCCCATCCCCGTGGTGCCAGGACCCTCGGTGGGTCCAGGGGCACCATCCACATCCCTTTCTCCCCCATCCCCGCGGTGCCAGGACCCTCGGTGGGTCCGGGGGCACCATCCCCATCCCCTTCACC